>CM060845.1:56622500-56807500 GCA_030762175.1 Metallyticus violacea | reverse complement strand
AGTTTTTATAATTACTGCGAAATGCGCTTTAGAACACGGGATAATAATCAGTATATAGCCTAAAGAAACGTGCAGCAGTTCAGCTGTGCGACACACATAGGAGTCTGTGCAACCTTTTGATAAGTAAAGAATCGAGTTTGATAAACTATTTAGATTAGCTAGAAATATAATATAGCGGATAGAAAAGAGTATTCGTATCATTTTTGATCCGTTTTTGTTAAAAACAAAATGCTCTTAGTTGGAAATATGTAGTGTTGGTACTATTCTTAGAATATCCCGTATGTGTTATGTAAAATATTTCTTAAGAATTTAATCCAATACATGGGTGGTATGTATTTCTGGATAAGTTGGTTTATTTGGGACAAAACCTTTAATTAAAATTTATTTTATGAGATAGGGTAAGTTGTATATTAAATATAAACATTTAATTGAATTCTCATTATTAACAACGACGGTTCTGTGGAACATCTTTAATTAGTTCACCAAACTTGCCCATATTTTAAATATATTCCTCTGATACCATACATCAGAAGATTTAAGTGCTTGTTACATCTTTGGGGGCACTTGGAGTGAATATTCAAAGCCCAATTTTTGTATGGATATTTTTTTTTAATTTTACTGTATTTGCATTGCTCTTAAGTTAATATGTATACCAAAACCAAATTTCGTTTATATTGCATAGATAATTTGTGAGCTATAAATTATTTCATAAATTTTAGTACGTAAATATGACGCATATTCAAAGTTTCCCCCGTCGTTCATGGATTGAGAAAATTGGTTGGCATTTTTGCAATTGTAGTTTTGAACCCCATACAAAATTGTATACAGTGATATTTTAAATAAATATGATGAGTGAACTGTGATAATTTTTTAAATCCACAAGAAATTTCAATCTTTAAAATTAATCATTTTTATATAAAATATATTTTTTAATTATTATTGATGTTATTATGTTTTTGCTCTTTAAAGTGTTACAATGGATACTGCTGCACATTCTGGTAAATTTTATTATGACGTGTGGGACATTTTGAATGTGTGAAAATCAAATTCTGAAAAAATATAGTTGAAAAAATGTGATTTAAAAGAGCACCTGGAAGCTTTTAAAGGTGGTGGTGGGGGGGACATTAAATGTTGATTCTCTGTGGACCCTAAAGGTTCAAGGAACCATTTGCGGCAAGATTTTGGATTTTTTCCCCGATTTTGGCCAAAAACTCACTCCCAGTTCCCTTAAGGATCCAATAAATATATAAGTATCAAAATGAAAATAATCCATACAATAGCACACCAATCATATTACATAATGTTATACTGAATGATAAAAATATTTTATAGCAAAATTATACTAATAGAGTCATACAAAAAGCAAATTTCCATATGTTTTTATCCTTGAAAAAAACTTCAACAATTAAGTCAGTAGCCTTGTCAGAGTTGTCCGCATTCAAACGCCTTGGCCGCAACATCATGGAAGTGCCATTATGAAGCGTGTCCTATTGTGAATTACCTGCCGTCTGACTCCCCCCCCCCCCTCCACAGCAAAAAAGTTAAATTGCGGCTGTGAATATTAAGCATGAGCTAACCTGTGTTAATGGGAGATTATGCATGGGCATCTAAATTGTATGTCGGTGGCATACGTGGTTCATAAAAGTGCGCGATGAAAAGCGCAGCAGATAGAGATAATGCAGTTTCTTGTAATCGCAATATTTTTGAGCAAAATTATGCTGCCATTATTGGCGAAATTCATAGGCTTCTACCTCCTGAAAATGAAACTGAACGATATCCATAGGAAATATGTTTCATCCCAACTTCAACATCAAAAAGTCAGCGCAAGATGGTTGCCAGTTTACTCAGTGATGGTCATGAGCAACAACGGACAAATTCAGCCCAAATTTCGCTTGGAAATGCACCAAAGAGAAAGAAATGCACTCACTGAACGGGATGAATGCTGGGTGCATCATTCAACAGCCAAGGCAAAACAGCAAGGCATAGCTTGGAAGACGTAACTAAGAAAGCATGGGTCCTTACCCCAATTTTTCTGTCCCCCCTCTTCAAAATCTGCTCACGCCAGAAGTTGTTGTATTGCTGTATTAACAACGTATATTTCACAATTATACATGTCAAATGCAATAACAACTATAACGAGGAGTTTATCGCACAATGTTTCAAAACGCCGTTGTTTCGTCGACAGGAACTCAGGGCGGCAGTATTCCTGCTTCATTTTCAGCGGAGAGTACAGGTAATGAACATAATCTCATCTGCGACAGGTTAGTTTTAGCTTACTGAATGAGCGCTCGGCCATTGCTGTAGTGGCAGGTAAAACGAGGAAAACGAACTGTACACAGATCAAAAACAATGCTGGCAACAATTTCTAATTCGGCCAGTTCCTTTATTGTTGAACTTTTACGAATCTCTTCCATCATTATGGATCGAAAACTAATAAGTTGCTGATATAAACATGTAGCATAATATTCCCAAAGTGCGGTGGCCTTTACATCATTTCTTTTTCAGTTAAGGTGCTGAGTTTTGATAGCTAGAGCAACGAAAATTTAGCTGAGATGACGTTCATGCTTTCAAAACGTACCTAAGCGATGTCCAGGCAACCGTTAAAAACAAATACTCGGAACCTTTCTTTTGCATTCTATATTCGTTTGTCAATTGCCAATTCATCAACGTGTTGTTTTGTAAACACGATCTTTTTTCCAGGAATTTGAGAGTTCCTTTGCTTCCTTTAAAACAGTACTCCAAAATTGCTCCATCGTGTTATTTCAGGCTTATTTAACGGTGATGTAACCGTCAATAAATCAATGTACTTTTCTTGTAAATATGTATCTTGAAACAATATTGCTGTAAAGTAAATTATTTTTCACTGGAAAACAAGCATAACTACAAACTGGAAGGAAATGAGATATTTTTTCAATGTAAGAGCTGCATTTTTCAGAAGATTTGTTCCAGATTAGAGGTATTTTCTCAAAGCCTATCATCACTTGCCAAAACCCACTTTTCAACGCGAATAAACTGTCAAGTCGCGAAGACCATCTCGTAGGATAGAGCTTTTTTCAATCTGCTTTTGGTTGTTCCACTATATAAGGCACTAAACACGCTATACAGTTATGTAAAATTCCCTTAATTCTGAAATATCATTAACGGAATTATTCAGAACTACATTTAAAATAATACCCGCGCAATGTACATAATCAGCTGTTCACACACTCACAATGACATACGCTAGCATACCATGATGTTATTCATCATTGGCTGTATCATCCTACCCTTGGCTGCAACTCATATAAGATCCAATTCGTTGTTTTCCAGTATCTTAATGACTTCCATTTCGAAAGTTTTTCCAGTTTGCTCACATATTTTATAGAACCCCATAAAAGATTCGCAAATATATATCGATTTTCCCGATACTATTGTAACATATCGAAGGATTACACTTAACTAATCGTCTTTATTTATGTCCTGATTTCTATCTAATAAGATGGAAAAAGTATACTTTTTTTTACAATAGATTTTAATATTGAGTGAGATAAGAGTGAAATTAGCTCATTATGAATTTGCGGGCTTAAATATGTAGTCCTACTTTTTTCATTGTCAACGTGAACTTTTAGTAATGGGTCATATACGTATATAGCAAGTAGTTCAACAAGACCTAAAAATTCCCTCTATTATGAGACATAGATATTTCATCATGACCGCAAAAATGTATATTACGAGTCAATGTTAATATTACGTTCCATATCCGTGACAGTATATAAATTACTTTAATATTTTCTGCCTTAAAAACAGTGACACAATAGATATGCTTTCCTTCCATCTCTCATACGTTAAACAGGATGTAAATGTAAAATGAAGAGCCAAGTTTTATGCTGTTAGCGAACTCCGAAGAAATGAAACTATAGCAAGGGGGGGGGGGGCAGCTAATTCCGAAGGAATGTAAGCTATTGCGATGTGCTAATAGAATTCGTTTTGAGTAATCTTTCCAAATCTCCATCTATCGTACCTACTAGGCACCGAAAAAGACAAAATAAAATTATAAAAATGGTGTGTGTGTGTGTGTGTGTGTGTGTGTGTGTGTGTGTGTGTGTGTGTGAGAGAGAGAGAGAGAGAGAGAGAGAGAGAGAGAGAGAGAGAGAGCAGATTGAGGAAAAAAAACACTCAAATATTCTGTGAATATTTGTTTGATTTTCTTTCCCTCTATCTGCTCTTTAATTATTGTTTAGTTATTCGAAGTATTATTTTATTTATTTTTAATTTATATTATAGGTGTGTGTGTGTATATGCGTGTCTATTAACACTCTAGCGTCGCAATTTTTGTTTTTCCTCAATGAAAATCGACATATAACCATCAATTAAGCGATTCGTGAGTTCGTTAATCAGAAAAATTGGACCATTGGGGTAGGGATAAACCTGAAATGGAAAATTTTTAAAATATTGAAAATCACCCTAGCGGCCGAAAGTTTTGCTTTATCTCAACGAAACTGTGTAGATTTCTATAAAATAAATTGATAGAAATTATTTCCGAAAAGCATGGCAATTAAGTCATTAGGAGGGCGGTTATACCTGAAAAACTAATGGGGGATTAAACTAAACTTTAAAAATCGCTCTAGCGCCCGCAATTTTAAATGTTTTTTTAAAGGAAATTGAAATAAAATAAAGTTGTTGTTTTTTTTTTTTTTTTTTTTTTCCCGAAATCAGTGAAATCAAATGAAAGAGGAGGGGGTTTAACCAAAATTTAAAAATCGCTCTAGCGGCATTAATATTTGCTTTTACTCAACGAAACTCAGTATATACCATTTAAATAAAATAAAGAGTATATTATCTGAAAATCGGGGAAATCCGGTCATTAGGAGTGGAGGTTTACCTGAAACTCAACATTTAAAAATCGCTCTAGCGGCACCAAAATTTGTTTTTTGCACAATAAAATTCGAAATATACAATTTAAAAATTAGAAAATAGTTTCTGAAAATTATGGAAATGGGACCATTAGGAGTAGGGGTATAAATCGAAATGTAAAAAAAAAGGAACTCTCTTGCCTTTAATATTCTCTACATTGTTTTAAAATAAAAGGACAAATTAATTCAACATAAGAACTGATTTATAACGGTCATATGTTTTATATTTAATTGTTGATTTGTTTTATTTACGGACGCTCTTTAGCATCTCAGGTCATCAGCGTCCCATTCTATTCAGGGCGTGAAACGGCCGACAAATTTTGCTCAGAGGCCTCTTTTTTCAGGCTTGAGGTTCTTTATCGTGCCGTAAATGTACACACGGGACCCACGGCTTTACTTCCCTTTCGAAGTAAGCCATACTTAGGATTTTTACTCCCGAAAAAATCCATCGATCCTGGCCGGGTTTGAACCCGCTATTTGGATTTAGAAGGCAAGTATGGTTACCACTATAACACCAGGACCGACTTTATATTTAACAAAAGCATCGTAGTGAAGATAACAAATGTGAAATGTTAATCTAATATGTGTGATAATTATATTTGTATGTAAGAGCGCTTTGTAATAAGTTAACAACCTTCAGGAAACATTTGTGTTGTACATGTTTTTACTACAGTAACATTTAAATTAAGTTTCAAAGCCAATGCAATTGGGTGTTTTTAACTTGCTTTATATATTGTAATTGTTCGTGAAAAGTACCCTGTTTTTGTTTCATTGAAACGAACATCTTCCTGAATACACAATGTAACTGCAAACTTTCTATTATTTTTCCCTACTTTAGTGAATGTAAAGATGATATGAAGAACTCAGTTCATAAACATGACTAAATTTAAAATGTTTAAAAATACCCGCACATACATTTCATTTAATTAACAGAATACCATTGATTTTTGCGGTTTATTCTCAATAATAATAATAATAACAATAATAATAATTCTAAAACGTAATTTCTATTTTGTAATACTTATAGGTTTGCAAGAATTCTAATTTTGTTCCCCTAATAACACACAGTAATATCATAACTTACTTATTTATTTTCATTAATTAATAAGACCTAATTTGGATTTTGTGTTCATTTTTGAAGTTAAAGTTATTTACCTCGGTGAGGAATTCGCTTAGTTTATGCAGTTCTTGCGTGACGGACTTTTATATATTTTCCCTATTGCCTGCCAATCTTTCATTGTACCATTACACCATTCTTGTAACTTCGGTCAGCGAAGAGCCAACACACATGACATTACACCGCATTTAGAATTAGTGAATAGCATACCAAAACCTATGTATTGCCTGTCCAGTTATATTATATCTTAAATAATAAGAACTGAAAGATCTATTTGTTAGTGAATCTTTCGGAAAAATCCCTTCAGGTTGATGGGGCTCTAAGTGAACAATTTTCATTTTTAAAGCGTTTATTTCTTCAGTAAAGCGATCACGGTCATTGCCAATTCAATGTATCAATCGTCATTATGGGAATACCTATCTGTCGAATAATTTTGTGTAGAAATATCCTCACATTCATTTATTATATTGCACCTTACGTCGTTAACTGAAACACGTTGCTACCACTAGCACTAGGAATGGGCTCATTTGTACTTTACTTTTTTTCAACTTCCTGACCAATTCTTCTCTTTCACGACCTCACTTACACTTTTGAGCGCCTTTTAAATATTTAAACTTATATTTTCCTAATTCTCTGAGCTTGCTTATTCATTGGCACCTATCACGCAACTAAAGAGGAAACGAATTCTATGTCTCGTAATTTCTTTATATGCCATTTATTCACTTTCATAGCCATTCTTGCGTATTCATATTAAAGAAAGCAACCAGAAAGAGCATAATCTGTGGTAATTATTATGTGTATATTATATTTCATTCAGAGATTAATTTAATCTCCATATTTTCTAAAGTTTACATTAAATACAATTTTAAAAATAATATTATTATACACGTTGCCGACATAGACATCATTGTTGCATATGCAAGTTGGTATTTCGTGCGAAACTAGGACGGGAAGAGTTGAACATGTATTGGGGAAACAGGGTGGGGATTAACGTTTTGTCATCGGAAAAAGGATTACAACTTGAGAAGCGATTATTGAAAGATATAAAAGTATATAGGAGTACTGCAAATAGTGTACTTTTGAAATATATGAATGAAAAACATTATTAAAAATGGAAATAATATCTTCCTGTAGGCCTATATTATAGAATGGTTTTCTCCCCCGCCCCCCGCACTCACCACACAAGGATCTTTATTTGCTCAGAAAATGGGAGAATTTTTTGGTCATCTCCATATTCTGCAGATTTACCCCGAGTAATTCCCTATTTTTATCTTCAACTCAAGGACCACATCGGTAGCCACTGATTTAAAGTGATGAAGGAGGAGATTGCGGATAATGATATTGGCAAACCTGTTTCACTGTACCGGAAATAATGCTACTATATAGAAAAATGAAATAGCCAAGCGCAAATATTTTTTTTTTCCTCAGAAAAGGTCATATTTTATATATAAAAGAAAAATAAAAATAAAGTAACACTATTAACAATGTAACAAATTAACAGTAATTATAACAGCAGAAAAGGATAAAACACTAAGAAAAAGTATTTCCTTCGATACTCAATATTTACTTTTATCACCGTCACTTGTCTTCTTGCCATAGAAGGACACCACGAGTTAGAAATATAGCGATCTCAAGTGTGACTTTTTCTTAGTGTTTTATCCTTTTCTCCTTTTCTGCTGTTATAATTACTGTTAATTTATATATATATATATATATATATATATATATATATATTCCAAAATAGGGAGACTTAATTTTTGGATGACAATCGGGGATTTGCAGGTTGTTCAGTAAGTCCATGCAAACTATAAAAGTTGTAACACTAGATTGCTTTCAACGCTACCTTGGCAACATGATGATTTTTGAGGATTATAAACGCTTATAAGCTTAGTCTGTGTTTGAGAGCAATTTCCTGCTTACATCTATAAACAAGTGTTCGAAAGGAAGAAACACGAATTTTATGTACTAATTGAACATTATTTTTTAAAAGGAGCTAAGCCTGCAGAAGCTAAAATGAAGCTGTACAAACATTACGATAAATCTGAACTTTCACTTAAAATATTATATACGTGGTTTGATGTGTTTAGAGTGGCCAAACGAGCACAAGCGATGCGGACGTCCTATCGACCCAACTACTTCCAAAATGATCGGGGGGGGGGGACATGATATGGTGCTGCGATTGGCAAGAAAAGAAAACGAGTGCTTGTTTCCGCTTAGAATTTGGAACTGTTTATACGAAATCCAAGTGAATTTCGGAGACGGTATGTGACAGTCGACGAAATGTGGATCCACCACTACACGCCGGAGCAGACGAAACTATGAATTGCAATAGGAAAAACCGCTCCAAAAAGACAAAGATGAGTCCTTTTAGCACGAAAGGTGATGGTGACGGCATATTGGAATTGCCACGGCGCAGTTTTAATTGACTATTTGGAAACGGGCAAAACCATAACCAATTAATATTACGCTATACAATTGGATCAGTTAATCCCCCTACTCTCTGGAATTACCTCCCTCGAATTGCTTCGTGTTTCCCAACATGAAAAAATGACTAACAGGAAACAAATTCGCATCAAATAAAGATATTTTCTTCCAAACAAAGGCTACTTTGCAGAAATGAAGAAATAACATTTTTGGGTGAGATAAATAAATTATAAAATCGCTGGAATACGAGTAAGTGTATAGATTTGAAAGTAGATTATGTTGAGAAATAAAACCAATTTAATATAAATGCTTAGACTTTCATGGCCGGCGTTAATCCAATAAAATGAACTTTCCGGGCTTGTTAGCCGTGGAGAATGACCGAAGATGCCCGACGGATAGACGGGCGATACGTCAGGTGTTTCAACATCTTCTGGACCACGGCCAACAAGTCCGGAAAGTTCATTTTATTGGCTAAAACCAATTTGTTTTTTTAAAAAATGAAATTTCTTCGTATTAAAAAAAATTGAAAGTTTCATCTACTAATTGTACGAGAATCAAATTCCAACGGTTATGGTTTTAGAGTTGCATCTCCCTCTCTTTTGTCACGGTTAAACATAAATAAAAGCTAAATCTGGGAAGTATAGAAAATGTCAAATCTACGGCATATATCACCACCTGTTCTCTTGAATGTTTTAAAAACCAATGGCCTCTTCTGATTTTTAATAAGGCAATAGAAGCAATTTATGAAATTAGACTGAGAAGAAAAAGAATGTTAATAACTTAGTAGTAGCTAATTGACATTTTCTTGCCTTAATCTCATAACCTGAGAACCGGTTTCCAGGATGTTTATTCTGAGTCCTGTTAAACAAAACATTAATCTTCTTTCCCGGAGAACGTTTTGCCAAACACCAGCTACAAATCCAGTTCTTGGTTAATAAATTTAGTTTAATAGCCTCTAAAAGCAAATGTTATCGAATTATGACAATGACTTCCTGATAATTTCTCATAATTTATTCTTTTAAAAAGTTGCGTTTGCAGCGTATGTCAAATATAACAAAATCTTATGCTATTAAAACGACATCTTACTAATTTTAAATCTGAGGAGGAAACCTTTATCCAGATCGATAGAAAAAGTCTAAACCTAGTGTCCCTATTTAAGCAAATAAATTTTCAAGTAATCTAGTTTTCTGCTTTTCGTTTAAATATGTATAGAAATACAAGAATGTTTTAAGCTTTGCTATAGTCAGCTGAACATTTTTAAACTATCTAGGGCACTTTCTTTGATAAGAAAGGTATAAGAAATGTTTAACAAAGCATAAACATGGCAGATTTTAATTCATTTTACAGTTTCGGAAACGAATACTGAATTACAAGACATGTTTAATCTAAAGTCATTTAAACCAAAATATAAATAACTTCTTAGTCATTTTATAGTAATGTAAATAACATAGGAATATATGAATGAATAGTTCCTTTGCAAAAATATATCCAGAGGCTTCAATTTCCAGTTTTTCTGGGTATGTTTGCTAGCATTGTTTGTGACATTGCTCCTTTGACGATAAACGACGATGCAGAGAGTGTAACAAGACGTTTCTGCTTGTCCAGACCGCATTCCAAGCCATGTCTGCTTGAATTCATACTGTTGTATTGCTTTCAATCACGAGTGATGAGTTTGACATTCAGTAGAATGCTGTTAACTTGTATTATTACCACAAAAAATACAGTGTTTGCAATGTACGTACTTTTATTTTTATTTAAGATTTTAACTTCTTTTATATAAACAGGGTTTGATTAATTACTCTGTAATACATTCAATTATAAGATCATCAATTTGAAAGTATTTCTTGTATTCCTAAGTTGATTTTTCTGATTATTATTATTATTATTATTATTATTATTATTATTATTATTATTATTATTATTATTATTATTATTATTATTATTATTAATATTATTATTATTTAATTTTTTTTCAAATGGTAGTTAATTCATTTCAGAGAATGTATTCACTAAGAAACATTTCTTGCTACTTGTAGCTGTGCAATGTTTCAGTAAAATCTATAGGATGATTTTCTCGCTAGAGACTTCAAACTACTGTGTACAAACATTTGTTTTAGACAGTGATTTTCAAATTTATATTAACATATTTTCATCGATGCAAAACAGGACCTGCTCGTAATCTATTGAACACTTCTCGCAAAGTATAAACGTCATCAGCTTAAATCTATTGGTGTATGACTTCTTTGAGTTGTTTGATTGTGCGGAGTTAATTTTTGTACTCTTTGTCCTTCAATTATGACCCAAAGAAAGAAGTCGGAAGGCTTTAGATCGGGAGATCAAAGGCACAAAGATGTTTTCATGTTGCATCACATTAATTTGTTGAATACACGGACAATTTATTTATTTTTGCGTCACTTTCACAGTGAAATATCTCGGGAAAGCCTTTGTGATGATTTAATATCAGTAATCGCTCCTGTAGATTGTTTATAATTTCTTTAGGCATTTGCGTTTGTGGCTATTGTTGAATGAAAATGCTTCCTGTTATATCTTTAACCAATTTCTGGATGCAACACTTTGATGGTGTACTTCTTTTACCAAATTAAGTCCGAAATGCCGTCTAGAGTGCTTTAAATGACTCTGTTTGCTTATATATATGAGCGAGAAACACACGCTGTGCGTTTGTTTACATTGCTAATCACGCGATATTTGACTGCCGAGATGCAGTGACGGGGAACAGCGAAGGTCACTGCACGAGTCCATTATATATTGGTGTTTCTATACTTCTTCTTTCATCATTGAAGATAGCATATATAAATTTACAATCCGTTATGCAAACAACGCAATTGTTATAGACAATAGCTTCGGGCCTCTAGCGGGAAAATCGCTCTGTATAATCTCAGCATATAGAGAAGAGATAACGCCACGAGGTCGTTAAGGCGCGGACTCGTGAGCGGGAGTTCTGGGGTTCGAATCCCGCCAGAACCGTCCTTCCTGACTGAGGTTTTCTCCGGGTTTCCATTAGTCCTCATAAATGGCAAATGCCAGGGAGATACCTTAAATTTAGGCCTGGAACGTTTACTTTCTTAAAAAAAAACTTTTATTAATATATCATTTCATCTCATGTATCATCAGTATCCACCGCCTGTGGTGCCTCAGTAGTAAAAACGGGCGTTAAACACTACTCAAAAATGATGATAATTAAACAACAACAACAACAACAATAATAATAATAATAATAATAATAATAATAACCGATTCTTAAACTGTGTGAGAAAGATTTAGTAATAAGGAATTTTGTTTTTAATTTTGTAAAAGTATACATACATAATGTTTATGGTGAAAAGCTACCTTAACCCTGCCGAAGTAAAAGTGTGGTGTATTCTGGTGTAAGGCATGCGCTCTTGTAATTAGATCCTATTTTTATTCAAAGTTCTTTGCTGCGGTACTACTTTGTATTGTTAGTCAGTAGTGTAACCTTAAACTTCTGCCAAATTAAAAAGGTATATTAGATATGAAGCAATTAGTTTATTTTGAATGAGTGTTAGTATATTTTTGAGCACGTAATGAGTGTTCGCACTGCAGAGAATTTATGACCAATGCCGAAATCATACTGTTGCAACTCATACTAATTAAGGTCATTAAAGAAAAATGCCCACAGTAATAATTGCAACATTGAAGCATGAATATTCACCAAACTGAGATTACATGTTCTTAATGTAACAGCAAGTTTAAATTGTTGTTTGTTTTTTATAGAATTTCTCTCATTTGCAAGCTAACAGCTTTAGCCGTTATCTTTTAGCCAGTAGGTACATAAGAAGGGAAGAATTGCTAGAAATGCTGCAGGCAGGATTCCGAGAGCGCTGCTTCGTTTTAACTCAAGATGATATGAACTAATAAGATTTCAGATGGAAACCATCAAGACAGGAATGCGAATTTCATCCATTTTATGTCTGCAGCTACAAGGAACAGGCTGGGCCTATTTGTTATATTTCACCGCGACATTTCTTGCTGGAATGTTACCCTGGGGCAGTGGCCGTGTTACTGCCCATGTTCTTTGAACACACCGCTGCTTTTCTTTGCGGAAGCACACAGAACCTGCAACACTGTACAAATAGGGAAGCGGATGAATAAACGAATCATCTTTTAAACTGTTCGTAATTTATTTTCATAAATGTATTGTTACTTAAAAGATGCTTTTAAAACGTGAGCATATATCATGTGATCAATTTTAAATGGGCCTTCCTTTTTAATTATTACGGAATGAGTTTAACCCACAAGACCTAGATACACCTATACGTCATGCCATCTTATACCGTCTTCTGTTATCTTTATCTTAACTAGAGATAAATGTCATTAATATTTTTATTGTAACAAAACTTCATTTAATTTTTTGAAAATATTTCACAAGGACATCAATTAGATTACAAGAGAAAGAATGTTATACATTTATTCTTGAAATTTACTTCTGAACAGGAGTTTTGGTTTGGAGGTGGGGTGACATTGCAATATACTTCAGTACGTGAATAAATTTCTATCCAATTGGCCACAATTTCAACGATTTCCTCAAGAAACCTCATTCCTAAGCATGCATACTCATTCGAATTATTAATGGGTAGACTTATATTTTATTATTCAAACAACAAGGTAATGTTTGAGGCTGTATACATAGTATGATCAATAGATTAAATTAAAAAAATATATAATTATAACAAAATCTAACATAAATTAACCTCACATTGTGTGAATTTAACTCGTATCATTTAGCTCATAAAATAAATGTGCAAACGCACTCTGTTGCCTTTGTTTTTTTGGTACCGATTGGCTAAATACATATAAAACTGAATTGAGAAAATGCTTAGATTCTTCGGCGCCAAAAGAGTATGGCCATGTTGAAACATGCAATCTGATATTTCTGATTTTCAAGACTTTATTCAGTCCCCACCGGATCAAGGTAGAATCATTATTTGACAGAAGTACCAATCTCATCAGACGCGTTGATTTCAAGTCAAAAATAAGTTAAACGATTCTCTTCTTTAAACCAAATTATATGGCTTAAATTCCTTATTTTCAGTGCATCATGTTAGTTATCACGTTTTTTCATAATTCTTTGAAACAAAAAAAAAAAAAAAAAAAAAACACATGCAGAAAGGAACACGTAGTTAGTTTTCTGGCTTCGTTAGGCTTGGCAAACATAACTATAGCGTTGTGTAGTGACTTAAAATGTTATTTAAACTTTAACACAGGGCAGAAAAGACAAATCTTACCACTGCCTGCAGTTTTGCAGAAACAACATTGAATACAGGATATTCCATTTTTTTCCTTTGTATGTGCATACAAATTGGCACTCTTTAATGTTTTATTACAATTAATGTTACCTCATTTGAGAACAGAATACCATTGGCATAGTATTGCATTTAAGGGTTACAAAGTATTTTCGGATACCACTCCTAATTTCCTGACTTTATGAAGGTTTTTTATTAACTTCGTAATTTAATAATGTTAGAAATGCTTCCATTTCGGGATACAGCGGTTTAAAAGAACCTAAACCTGAAAGTAGCTTCTTAATGTTTATACAGTAAATGATTGAACTACCGTGAAAATAATATTGAAAAACACAAGACATGTTTAAAATTACGATCGTCATTGTCAACACACGAAGTATAGTGGGAGATCTGGAGTTCGATTCCCACCAGAACCGTCTTCCCTGACCGCGGTTTTACCCAAGTTTAGGCCTGGAACGCTTCCTTCTTAAAAAAAAATATATTTGCTCAATATATCATTTCATCTTATGTATCACCAGTGTCCGTCGCCTGCGCTGCCTCAGCATAAAATTGGGCATAAAACTATATATATTTCTACAATTTAATCCGAAATGTGTTGGTGAACTCTCTAGTTTCTCCAAATATTAATCAGCACATCTTCAAATAACTTCTCCGGAAACGTTACATAAACCCATTCGTTTAACCGCGCAGGCTACAAATATATCCCCATTACATGGTTTTGATTATCAGCTATTCCAATTCAAATATTTACGCAAAATTGGCATTGATTGCAGACATTCTCAGCAGCATTGGAATTCGTGTGACTCCAAATGTGACTGTTTATTGAAAATTCGTTTCTTGGAAAACATGTCACGTCTATTCCATAATGTGCATTTGTCAAAACCAAACTGATCGTTGACTCTATATACCTAAATATCATTCAGCAAATTGTAGTCTGTTAGGGTAATTAATGAGATTAAAGTTCACCCTTGGATATGAAATTGGGCGCTTTCCTTACTCACTTAAAGACTTTCAATACAGATACTTGGTCTGTATTCAATGGATGACCAATAGCTAGAGTGCTAGTTCGTGGATTAATTGCACACCGCTGTTAAACCTCGTCTTCAAAGTCTACTGTTCAAATATTTCGACTTGCTGTTTTAATCGCCTGAAACCGCTACTATCTCCAAAACTTTGATCTGGTCTTGAAAATGTTCGGAAGGAACATGCGATGAGGATGTTGCTCCACATAAACAGTTTATGCTTCCCATAAACTGTTCCAAATGCCTTTATGCAAATTTGCTAATTCAACATTTGTAGACCGACATATTTTTAGTGAGTGAAAATGGAATAAACAAACTATTTGAAGTTATTTTATGACATTCAACGAAAACAGATCAACTCAAATTTTCTCTATTTTTCCTGAAATGGAATTGAAGGTAGCCATGGACAATATTAAAATTAGTGAAGGGTTTTTACTTTTTCTGAAACATTCTTTTTTTTTTTTCGTCATTTATGTAATTATTTATAAATTTTCTTTATTTCAAAAACATACTTGTCATCAGGAAAATTGCGCTGATCTTTTTTATTGAATATTTTAAATGGTTACGCAATTTTTAAAAAATATAATATTTATTCATCCTTCTCCGGTGACGGTGTGCTGTTGTATGCCATAAATTGTTTTAAAACAAAAATAAAGTAACTAATGAAAGTTAAATTTTTTATCGTTGAAAGTGTGTTATATCCAGAATTAGTTTGATAGAAAAAGTAGTGCCTCTAATTAGGGGCAATCAAGTATGTTCTTGCTCTTGAATATTATAGATTTATAGATAGAAGTTTACTGATCCTCGACCGTGAGATACAGTCTTTATTTCTGAACCAGAAAAGTTTTGAGGTGAAATTTTGCTGCTTTTCGCTGCAAGGTTATTTTCTCGGCATCGCATGTTAAGTAAACGTCACATTTTGTAAATATATTGAATAGCTTAAGAGTTTCTTCTGGACGAAGGCTAGACCAATAGAAAACGTCATTAAGAAAAAGCTGGGAGATGAAGAAGGAACATTTAAAATTGAAACAAAATGATCAAAGTGTGCCAGCACAGAACAGCTGGAAGAGCTGCCTGAAGTACAAGGTCATAAATTGCCGTCAACACCGTTGCATCATAGCCTGAAGAAACCAACATTGCGCTAGCACACGAAACTCGGCCCAGAAATCTTTTCAAGGAGGCGAAAAGAAAACCAGCTCTTTAGCTTATTCGTTGCTGTCATGAAGAGTGGTACAAAAATCCGCGATAGCTGTTACCTTAGACACCGCTACATAAGGATCGGGCGAAGGGGATGACGAATCCATCGCCTCGGGGCTGCAGCGTGGAACTGGAGAGCAAGGGACCGTAGAAGAGACAGAACATGCTAGTTCAATTTTTGAGGGTGTAATTTAAAACAAATAACTTGAGTGAAAACTCCCATTAGTTTACGTTAGCAGTGAGAAGCGGGGAAGGAAACAAATCTGAAGCATTCACTATGATTGAAATTGTTAAGTAAAATACAAGTTGTCGTCATTTTGAAGGTACTTAACATATGTTATACTGGTCAACATTGATTCTGCGGTATAGAGTAAAGTATGTGACTTTAATGGAAATCAGTGCGCTGATCTCAAAAATGAAGTCTTTTTGGCTATCACATCTAGTTTTTATGATATGTGCATTTATGTCTGTGGTGCTAAATTCATTCATCGTTCACAGCTTACTGCTACGTTTCATTATGTTATTCAAAATCCGTTGTTGATTTTCTTCCTAATCGGCTCACTTCCGTCCTCCCTATCACCCAGATGTCTATGTTTATATTTCCAGCACTTAGCAGTTTTGTTCTATGTGTCAGGTGTCTTCTTGTGAGGTATTTATGTTTACATTTACACCTATCATAGATCTCAACTTCAGTTGAGTTGAAAGCTTGTGTTAATGCGCACTTTCGTTTTCTATATGTGTAAAATAAAAAGTTCGCACATCAGGATTATGCAGGAGACAGAGTCTACAAGTCCTCAAAAGTATTATTACGTTTGTGGGTGTTACGTGTTTGACGGGAAGGTACGTAAAATAGACTCACAAACAAACAAACTATATTATTCATATTTTAAAGAGAAATTAGCACCTCATATTGCATGTAACAATTGTGTTAGGTTCTTGGTATGAAGGAAAACGGAAGGCAATGCCGTTTACCAAACCAATGATACGGACAGAGAATTACCATGACGATTGTTATTTTTGCATGTGCAAAGTTGCTGATTATAGGGCAGGAATTAAATATCCAAATCTGAACTCGGCTACACGGCCTATTCCTCATGGACCCGAACTACCCACACCAGCAGACCTCAATTTTAGTGAATCTGAAAGCAGCTCCGTGACTTCAGACAATGAGTTGGTTTCTGATCCAAAAGAATTTGGCAATTCACCACAACATTTAATCAATTTGAGTTAAATGATTGAGTGAGGGGTTTAGGCTTCACAAAAAAAAAAAAAAAAAAAAAAAAAAGTGAATTACTAGGCTCAAGACTACAGGAGAAGAATTTGTTATCACATGGCGTTACATTTTCATGGTATAGAATCGCGAAATACAGTTCCACAAGTGCTACGCAGAAGATCAACTTGTGTTTTGTGTGGATGTGTGTAATCTTATTCAACAATTGGGCAGGGAAGCATGTGAGCCAAGTACCTGGCGTCTTTTTATTAGTTCTTCCAAACGAAGTCTTAAGGCAGCGTTACTTCATAATGGCAACAGGTTAGCTTCAATGCCGCTTGCACATTCTACGAACCCAAGAGAGTCTTATGAAACTATGAAGCGTGTTCTTGAGCAAATTAAGTACCGTGACCATAAGTGGCGAATATGTGGTTACTTGAACGTCATTATGCTGTTACTAGAATAACAGGGAGGAACATTGGGAAACTTACCAATGGCCTGAGAGGCAGCAACTGGAATCTGCATCAAAAAAATGTTACTAACGTGCCTCTTGTTGATCGTCAACAAATTCTACTCCCTCCATTACACATAAAACTTGTCATGATGGAACAATTCGTGAAAGTGCTTGACAAAAGTTGTCCTTGCTTCCAGTATTTATGCACAAAGTTTCCATCAAGGTCACAGGCTAAAAGCAGACAGAGAGAGAGAGAGAGAGAGAGAGAGAGAGTATTTAATGGACCACAGATAAGGAAATTGATGAAAGATGCTCATTATACCCCTCTATGAATGAAATTGAAAATGATGCGTGGAATGAATTCAGAGAGGTTGTTAAGAAATTTCTCAATACAAAGAAATTGTCAGAAATGTATTGGAAATTTTCAGACTGCTCGGTTGTAATGAATTTAAAGCTTCATTTCCTCAAGTCACATCTTGACTACTTCCCGTCAAATTTAGGAGCTGTCAGTGAAGGTGAAAGGTTTCGCCAGGACGAGAAAGATGTTGAACGACGTTTCAGAGACGTTTGGACGTACATATGACGACCGATTATTGCTGGTGTCTTGCACGCGATGAACCTATCAGAGAACACTGAAGAAGACCACGTACACTGCAGTTCCACCAAGGGGGCGGGTGAGGCCCCCTAAAAATGGGAAAAGAAAAAGGGGTACACAAGATAATTAGCATACATTCTCAAATTCAGGTATGCTTTCATGTAATTATTCTTCTTTATTTCCTTTAAAAGTTGTATATGAGTGTGTAATATTTTTGCAACTTTTACAATTATATTTTCATTGAACATTGTCATATTGTCAAAACAAGATGTGCTACGGAAAAACAGAATGCATTTTTGAATTCTGCGCACCGAAATTAGTAAAAGTTTTCTATTTTTAATCGTGCCGCAGAAAAAAAGTTTTCATTTGTAACCTAGTGTTATCTTTTAAGTTTTTCATTTCTAGTTAGTTCGTGTTTTCTTTCCTAATTAAAGTTCTAACAACAGATATATTCATTTTAAAAATTCATTAAAATTCCAAATAAACTCCAAGTCCCTCTTTGCTTCAATTAAATTATTTGGTTGTGTTACCATTCCATATTTGTTTTTAAATTTTTCAAGAATGGAAGGCAAAAATTGATGGTTATACTGAATGTGAATTTAATAATTGTTTTATTATTTTATTTACATACATCAGTTGTAACCGCTTAAAATGAAAAAAATACAAAGAGTATTATATGAATTGGAACTAAATATAAAAATAATATAGTTTAACATTATCCCGTCAAAAAAAATTATGGCTTTCGAGGGTTCTTATATAAAAAGTAAGATTGTAATTGAAAATTAGTAGGTATATAATAATTCAATAATGATATACATAAAAACATTTATATAAATCAAGTTATTGGCACTATTAATAGAAATTTTGAGAAATAAAGTTAGGAAAAAATAGTAAAATTATATAAAGTTATTGTGCTTCCTACTTGTTTACATGCAGCAAAGTTGGAACTCTTAAAATAGAAGGTGAAAGCAGACTCCAAACAACTTCAGAGAAGCATAGAAGAAATACAAATATCTAATTGAGTTAGTTAGAAATGAAAATATAAGATCATATTTCAATGTTGAGAACATAAATAAAACAGAATTTAAACGAAGAAGTGAATAATGAGCGAATGGTTGAACTAAAATACCAAAACAAATATAAAAATATAAACCAGCTGGAAAGAGGAATTTAGATCGGCAAAAAAGAAATGGTTGAATAAATTTGTTGGAGAAGTAATGGGCTAATATACGTCAATATGAAATAGATGATGACCTGGGTCCAGAGGTTCGTGATTATGTCATCTTCAATTTAAAATGTCGTAGGTAATGCTAATATATACACAAATAGTGGATTTGTGGGTGTTTTACGAGAATTTTTAATACCATTTAATATAATTTTTTATTTTAGGAAATGCTTACAGTTTTAGTGCATTATTGGCCTGTTTGTTTTGTATTTGTAGCCACAAACTTAATTTCTTATTAGATTTTCTCTATTCTGCAGTACTGTTGCCTTCCTCGTTTAACCAATGCTAAGATGGACTTTTTAAATAAGACATGCCTTAACTCTGAAATGACTGCAATAATAGGGGGGGAAACCCTTATATATTAAGTTTACAACTTTACCTAGTGACTTTCAGAAATTATTATTTAAACAGCCAGAAACACATTCTGAAAATTAGGAGTAAAACGTGATACAATGAACAACCAGAGCCCCTCATCACGCGATCATTGGTTCAGATTGCTGTCGGGGGTAATAGCTTTACGACTAGAGACGATTGTATTTTACTGATTCCAGGACAGCTATTGTTTTTAATCTCTCTTCAAATAGAAAGCCTAGGAAAACAATTACTTTGGTGGCCAGCAGAAAAATCCGTTTTAATTGTAGTTCAGTTGCGCTCTAAAAATGTTGAAAGTAAAGCCATGTAAACATTGTCATTTAATCCAAATGGTTTCTGAATTTGGCGAAAATGTGTTTGTGACCGATGGCTTGATATCGTTATACTAGATTTGTGGAGTTCCAAGTCATTGTGGGAACCATGGAAATCAATATCCCAGATCAAGTATTTCTGCTGAACACCGAAGTGTTAGAAACGGTTGTAGACCGCATCACACATCTACTGTGTCCAGGGAGTTCGAATAAGTTGTTGCCGATGCAGCAACGTACATGGTAAAAGCTGCTAAAGTAATTAAAGTTGTTTTATTCAAAGATGGTGTATTTAACGTGATTTGCGCATGTTGTGCACAGGGTCGCGCCCACTTTGGTAAAGTCGACTAGCTTGTGCCTCAAAGAGAATCTTTGTTAAAGGTCCAACAAGAAGAAAAGTCTTCAAATCTGTAGATCCAGGTGTTTCCCTGCCACCAGAACCTATCATTTATTACACGGTGGGGCTCTAGGATCGATGCTGCCGTATACTACTGCAACTAATTCCAACTGTGAAGTCCGTGATCTGAAGACGCAACATGCGAAAGCCATCCAGGGAGCTCAGGATCTGTTTTCCAACAGTGAAATGTAGGGAAAGCCGGCATACTTAAAAGAGAGCTTTGATTTGCTACCCTCTACAATTGCGAAACTTCAAGAAAGTAATGTGAAACAAGAAACCTCCATTGAACTCATCAACAAAATTAAAGTTGCGTTTGGCGATATGTCTGCTGAAGTTCGTAAAATGGTGAAAAACAAAATGAAAAAGTGTGCTAAATAAAAATCCAGGTTACCAATCCATGGGCTTGGTTTCTGAAGTGCTAACGGCGAAAACTTCAACACACTAGATTTCGAAGGAGAACTGACATCTAGTAACTTGCCTGCTTTAAATATGTTCCGATTGTCAAGTGCCGATATTCAAAGGATTTTTCAAAACATAAGAATGTTCTTGCCGATAGTCAACATTCACTTTTGAGAATCAGTACACTGTTATTTACGGGCATATAGAATAAGGTGGTATACTTTACGGTGTAATTTTCGTTTTCTTTTTGTTTATTGCAAATGTGTATAAAATATGCTTTTAAAAAGATTAATGACTCACCTTTTTTAAACAATGATACATGCTATCCTACATTACTTTCCATGAATTTTCAAAACAGTTTAGGTCATTTTAGTTTTTTTTAAACGTAATTTTTAAGGTCATTTTAACATTCAACATCCAGGCTCTGATGCATTTCTTCATTTTCCACAAGTGTTCGATCTCAGGTGAGTGAAAATCAAAGATGCTATTGATGTTCACTACATGGTTCTCAGCAAATGAATATATTAGCAAACCTTCGAATTTGCCATTCATTGGATAAACCTTACCTACTCACCTTCGTATTTTAAGTTTCCTTCAATTTTCATTCTATTTCAGTTCACTCTCTCTGAAAATCTAGGACCTAGGTTTGAGAAATTTTTAAGTATCATTTACCACCAATAAAATTATCAAATCCCATCCATATAAATAAAATTAAATACACTTTCTAGGCTCCCTAAAAGTAATTAGGTGTTCAGTTTCATTATTATGACACAAATATGCTCAAAAATTTAAACCTGCCCATCTGAATGAAATTAGCATTAATTGCCATATAGCTATAGTTCATGATAGTTATGATTATATAAAAAAAAATCAGGAAATTTTTCTCAAATTTGGAGACAAAACTGAATTGTTGCAATCATATTTTATAAATCCAAAATGGAATAACAAAAAATTGCTAACTTTCAAAACTTAAGGTTAGGCACTGCATGATAAAGCTGTTAAAGGAGACTGAAGTGTATGATCATCCAAGATTAGGAAGATTATGCATTGTATATCACAATTAATTTGCAAACAAGGCATCTCATATTATAAACCAACATTTAAGTTTTACAACAGGCTTATTTCTCTTTGGTTATGAAATATGGTATATATTCTGGAGAAACTTTGTTGAAAGCAAACATTTTTATAAAACAAACAAAAAAAAAAAAACTACAAATAGTAGAAAATAATAAGATGAACATTTTTTAAAATTTGTTTTAACATTTTAACTTTTCTTGTGAGTATGCTTTCTCTTATGAACTTTACATTAAAAATCAAGACCAGTTCATTAAAAACATTCAAAAGCATTACATAAATACTAGACAAAAAGTATAAGCTAAATCTACATAGGTCCCTTGTAATTATCTTGTTAAAAAAAAAAGAAATTTTTTATGAATTTGTTAGAACATATAATGCTCTCAAGGTATTATCATCCAATTACATGAAAAGATTCAAATCTGATGCTATTATTCATTTGACAACAACACCTATTATTTACTTAAATTCATAGATGAATAACCAATATCCAAAGTGGCAAACTTTTAGTATAGTATTTGACCATATTAAAATATACTCTTTTATTATATTTGGTAAATTTTTTATTGTAACTTAAATCTTTTGTTGTACATATGAAACTGCAGGATGTGTCCTTATATAATATGTGACATTTTTAAATATTCACATGAATGTAATGCAGCTTGATTTTTTTTTAATTTCACTTGTTCAATGTTCTGAAGTACATATGTTGTACAAAGATCTAATGGAATGTAAATAAAACTTAATCTTCATTTAATCTTAATCTCATACTAGGTAATTGTTCATTGTTGACCTGAAGAAAATAAATTTGATGGAATAATCTATGGGGGGGGGGACAAAATAAAAACAAAAACAGCTGATCAGATTTCTCACAGTGGAAGAATGATAACAAAGTGAAAGGATTTGTTATTGATAAATTCTAGAAGTGTTGGAGCTCATACAAAAAATTTAGAAATATTCTTTCATAATGATAAACACTTTAGGACAGAAGTGCATATGATGCATGGTTTTTTTTTTTATATAGAGTAGGCTAAGATATGGAACTTCAAAATTATAGAGAATCTAATTTATGCTAAATATCCAGAGAGTGGCTGTGTAATGTTATGTATAATATCATAAAAATTTTTCATTTTCAAAATTATGGCATTGTGACTACATTAATGTAGTGATAATTTATATGCAATATTAAAAAAGTTGGTTTTATGGCTCATCCTTAAATATGTTTGTATAATATAAACTCAATTCTCTGGTCCTTTTTCTGTGCTAAAATTGAGTTAAACAACCTATCATGCGGTTTGCACTTCCATGTAAACTAACATGCGATTACCAGAATTTAAGAATGAGTTATAAAAGTAATAGTCATAGTAAATGGTATTCGTTGTTAAAATACAATCATTCCACATTACCACAATACAACCAAAAATAGTAAAATGCCATTGGTATTTTAAACTGATATCTTCATTTCTGTCCTTATGTTAGGGTTGAGATTCTACAAAATCCCAAAAGAGGGCAGTCAAAATCAACTGTCCTGAGCAAAAGACTATCTTATACAGTAATGAAAATTCCTTGAAAGACTCCCATTACTTCTCTTGATAGCGACTGCTATCTTTCGCAAGGTAGGCTGAGCCTTCATATTATTGGGACATCACAGACACTAGTACAAATAAGGAAATATTTTAATTTGTCAATACAAATTAATACATAGGAGTCAACATACTAATTTTGGGCAAGCCTTACAGCCCCTGATATGATGGTATCTTCACAATTTTTAAAAATAAGCCCAAAACTTCAGCCCAGATGTATTAAAAATCAATGCAGATGTCGTTGTAAAACCACTAAACTTTAGCCATGCACTTCACAGCTGGACCATGGGTTTGTCCAAGATAATGAAAACATAGATAAAGTATAATGCATCTCACTTCACCCAGCCTGAAGATTTATACTCTGGTAGTCTGTAATCATTTTAATTGCAATCTATGGTTCAGATTTAGAAGAATATCTAGCTCTAAAATGCACTTTATGTTGAGTTTCTAAAGGAATTCATAAAAAAATGGAGGACAATTTCCTAATGTATGAGGCTATATCCCATAGACACCATCTTAGAGTCCATTTGAAAGCAAGTGTCATTCATTTTGAATAGATGATTGTTGATTTTTTGTATTTAATTACTGAATAAACAGTGCAGGATTCAGTTCCACTTGTGTATCTAGAATTCTGCAATTAGCTAAGTTTTTTACATATAAGTTAATTATATATCAATCTGTATTTAAATATTACAACACTAATGCTTGTTTTAAAATGTAGACATCCTGGAATTACCAAGCATTCATGGAAACAATTAATAAAGCAGACAAAATAACTTTTTAAAAAAATGTTAGAAATCCTGACCTTATCAATGTAAATTATTTGCATTATTCTGTGCGATAGATTCTTAAATGTACCTCCCAGAAAAGTAGAACAAAAATATGTTTGTCTTTTCTACTCAGCTTCACAAATAGACATTGTCAGATATTGACACAGCTAAAGATGACATAAAATTCTTTTTTCGCTTAAAAGGTTTCTCTATTAAAGTCTTATTTACTTTGGTAAGCTGAACTAGATTAATATGGATGTACACTATTTATTGCTAATCTAATATATATAGTGTTTTATTTATTTATTTCATCATGTTAATCAATAGAACAGACATTCAGTAATGCTATAAGTTGTATAAAGTTATTCTAGTTTAGAAAATAGCACATGAACTAATTATAAAGTTAAAGTAATACATTTTCAATTGTTTTGCAGCATGCAATTGCAATGGATTTTCCAATAGATGTTTCTTCGACAAAGAACTGTATGACAGAACAGGACATGGTGGCCATTGTCTGGACTGTACTGGTAACAGAGATGGACCAAACTGTGAGAGATGTCGTGAGAATTACTATCAGCGCTCAGACAACTATTGCATTGCCTGTAACTGCAATGAAATAGGTAATAATTTTAAACTTATAGTTTTGTTCATGAAGCTAAAATATCACTTGATCATAACATCAGTAAACTTAATGGAGAGTAATATTTTTCAAATGTGCTTATAATTTACTATAAAAGGCATTGGTCTCACTTAAACTTAAGCCATCATATCTCAGCTGAAGTTTAGATTGGCTAAACTTGGAATATAGGCATCAGCATTTACAAAACCAAAAAGTCTTGATGAAGATTATATGCCAGTGGTGTAGCCAGAATTTTCTCAGGGGAGGGCTTCAGTTTTTTATTTAGAATAACAAAAGGATAAAAAGTGTGAATAGATATTTTAACAAAAAAATGCTACTTGCTTTATTAATTTTAAAAATGAGTAGTTGAATATTAAAATTACAGAGTCCAGGACTAGCCTATATATTTTAAATAACTTGTTGAAATTCTTAATATTTTAATAAAACAATAGAGATATTTTAAATATTACAATAAACAATTACTAAACAAAAATGATAATCTATATTATTTAACATATTTAACAGTGTTACACAATCCATGCTCAATTATGCGAAAGGCTACATATCACAATTTAAAAACTACATTAAAAAAGAAAGATAAAAGGCATTTACCTTTAAGAGGGTGGAGGACCCAAAAAGGGGAGGCAGGTTCATTCTTACCCCTCTAACACCTATGTAGCTATGCCCCTGTGCTGAGTGAACATAATTTTGCTTTTACTCATTATGTATATATGTGATATTTAAATATCCCTGTAGTCAGGAGGCTGCAAGATCCTGGAATTAAATATTTTTAGTCAATGTGGCCAGGATTGAAATTTGGCTAGTTTCTATCCTTGCATTTCAATACAGAGAGCCTTAATAACACATAGTGCATATCAGTGATGGCAAATTTTTGTTCATTTATGTAGTTCATTCCTAAATATAAATTATAGGCACCAAAAAACACTAGTTTTATTTTTATTCAGAGCTTACTGATTTTTGTAACCAAATATTCATCATACATTGCATTTTTATTTGTTTATCATTTAAATTCTGATCTTATGTATAGGGTCCAGAAGTCTTCAGTGCAACAGTGAGGGCAAGTGCCAATGCAAGCCTGGAGTTACTGGTGACAAGTGTGACCGCTGTGATGTAAACTATTATGACTTCAGCAGCCAGGGCTGCAAACCTTGTGGTTGCAATACTGCAGGAAGTCAAGGAAATCAACCACGCTGTGATCCCTACAGTGGCATCTGTCAATGCAAAGAGAATGTTGAGGGCAAGAGATGTGGAGGGTGAGTTCAAATGAAATATGGCTAGTGAGTATTTAGAGCAAAAAAATTTGTGTTTCTAGTTTTTGTTCACTTAAAGGTAAAGCATCAACACTGAACAATTATATTAGTGTTCTTTTTGGTTATTCAGATAGCAAACTCCTTCATGAAAAAAAGGACAGACTTATGCTTCTGTTTCTGTATAAATGTACCAAAAATGTTCTCCTAACTACCAGAACATGAAAATAATAAAATATGCAGTATTAGTTCATTGCATAATTTGAAGTTAATTAAAAGTTTTATGTTATAATACAGTCATATCATTCTATTCTATCATGTGCTCTGCTGAAATTGTGTTCTAATAATAGAACATATTTAACATGTCATGTATAACCCTCCTCCCATCCCTCCCCTTAGCTGCAGTTTTATGCTGGAAATTAAGGGGAGTACAAATCAGATTCTTAGAGTGAGAGATATATTTTTCAGCAACGCAATTTAAGATTACACACATTGCAGTTGCAATTGTTTAGAAATGAAATGAAATGAAATCTTATAAAAAAATTTTTTTGTTGGTCAGTTTATTTACATATTTACAAACTGATATTTTTCTATTTATTTTTATGTTTATTTTGTGACAAAGTATAACTAAGTATATCCTTTTTTTCTCTCTAAGAAAAATGTGCTATCTTATTAAGTAAATTTAATGTTGGGTTAGTTTGTGCCTTATTTGTTTGTCTTAAATGAAAGTATAATATATTTATTGATATAATTGTTCTAATTTTATATGATGCAAATCAGGCATTTCTCAAATAAATTGTATAACTTGATTATAGTATCCTAGAACTACAATTCCTTACTTATTTTAGCATTTTTCTATATCCCTACCTGAACTGTTAGTGAGATGCACCAGTGTGCCATATTTTAGAGCAAAGTACATGAATTTCAAATACTTTTGTAATCTTAAGTTCATTGCAAATTTATCTTGTTATTATTGTAATAAAATATATTAGTAAGTATGAATTGAAATTAATACAGAATATGAAGAATTAAAACAAACAAATTTTTCATAAGTTTTAAAATATAAATTTCTCATAATGTATTTATTTGTGTTTGGTCCCAATTATTGGTAGCACTCTTAACTTTCAATTAATATTTCCCTGTTGTACATGCTGAGTTACAAATACTAGCATTTAGCATTTATATTTCACTGTACATTTCCTAAATTCCCATAACTGATAGCGTAAAGTAAATAGAAATATTTACTTGCACATTGAAACATGCTGTGTACAAAATTATAGATGTAAATTATATAAATATTAAGGAAAAAAACAAAGTACATAATATAAAATAAAGCAATATACTTATTCTTTAAAAAAAATAGACTGCATACAGTAGGAAAATATGAGGCAGACAACAGAAGTTCTATTTCATTGCAGTAACATAGGTACAAAGATACTGAAACAGTTATTTAGTGTACTGAATTAAGTGTTTAAACTTAGAGAGGGAGACAAAATTCCTTAAATAACACCATCTACCAGTATTTAAGCTAAATTAGTTTATTCAAAACACTCCTATAAAGCCTAACTTCCTATATTTTCTTAATTTTGAACTTTGACTGTAGCAGTAATTACTTCTAATAAACAGACATAACATATAATTAATATAGCCATCTATAGTTACCCACTGTATAGAAGTTTCAAATTTGATGCTAAATTTAAGATTTATCCATCAACTAATAATATAGTACTATAATTCTTTAAATTCTTATTACATAGTATATTTTATTTGCTTTCAGATGTAAGCCAGGGTTCTTTAATCTTGATGTAGAAAATGAGTTTGGATGCACTCCATGTTTCTGTTATGGTCATTCTTCTGTATGTCGCTCAGCACCAGGATATTCAAAAGTGAACATTGAGAGCATATTTGCCAGAGGCAGTGAACGTTGGTCTGCAAAAGATTATAGTGGAAAATCTATAGCAGTTCAATACAATGGCATTACACAAGCTATTGGGGTCAGTGCACTGGGCAGAGAGCACATATATTTTGTAGCACCAGGTACTTCACTCCACTGTTTTTATTGCATGAAATATGTTTTTAAATTCTGATATATAAACATACTTTGCTACATTCACATTATATACTTTCTGAGGTTTACTAATTGTATAAAGTAAAATGTTAAAATAATTGTATGTAAAAGGATCATGGTATGAGTATATTTTAAAGTAATGTTATAATTTCTAGAACAATGTTCTGCATTACTTAAGATAAATAATTTTTATGGAGATTTCCATTATACTGATGGTAGGAATTGACTGAGCAAAATGTATAGCATGCAAAAGGGGCTGTGGCAAGAAATAAAATTAGTATAAAGAACAAATAGATGCATGCAAGTTACATTGATATGAGAAGAAGTAGTGGCTGCTGTAATGGGAAAAATAGCTAAAAAAAAAAAGGTATTTTATTATGAAAACATGTAGTTAGAAATCTACAACAGATGTTCATAGATGTCTCACTCCATTTGGCAGGTGACAACTTCCTGAACAGTGTATAGCTGATCCTCGCTCATTATTGCAATGATTATCTTGGGGCTGTGACAGGCTCTCTTCAGACCAACTCTTTCAGATGACACCACAGAAAAAATCCAGTAGATTTAAATTTGAAGATTGTGACTGCTAGTGCATTGGTTCACCTTTACTAATCAATCTAAGAGGAAACCTGCTGTCCAGTTGCTTCTGAGCTGCAAAAGTAATGAGGTTTTTCCATTGTTCTGATGCTTTTCCTTGTAGAGTAATATCTTCCGAGAAGTCAAGAGACAATGTCAGGATGGAAAGCTGCATACATAGCACCTTTGAATTTCTCCAGAAGATGTATAGTTCCACTATTCTGATACTGAGAATACTTCCATATATCAATACACCATACCTAGTGCTCTCTCTCTTGTGAGGCATGTAGATTTTTACAGCTCCTTATGCAACTATTATGGGAGTTGAAAACCTCATCACAAGTGAAGAACTTCAGTAGTCCACATAATGTTATGTAGAATCTATGCTTCCATCTGCAGTGTTGCCATTAGCCAGCAACAAAAGTCCAAGCATCTAGGACAATTGACATCATGACAGATGTGATATACAGAATTTGATTAGTAAGGATACAAATCATAATCATAAAGAATGTTCTATACTAGGCTATAATACACTCCCAAGCATCATGCAATAACAGGTTAACATAAGGTTGGTTGTCTTTATTGACTCACTGTATTCCTTCCCCAAGTTGCATAGTGCTGACAATACTGACTGGGGTGATATGGCTGTTGTTCTCATCTGATCATCCAATGTTTGGAATACCTTGGGGCAGGGTGTCTGGTTTTTATGGATATCACTCAGCACACTCACAAGTGATTACACTGAAATTGCCATTGCATACCCCATAAACAAGTTGCACTAGCTCAATATTTTTCACTTTAATCAAACTAGGTATTTCTGTGTTTAAACTTAATGCATATCCATAATAGCTCTATTTTCTCTTCTAATGGATCTCCTATCTATCCATAATCTATTTATAATAGCACAGAAAGGCAGAAAGAGAGTTCAATCTAACTGAGAGCAAGTTTCCTTGTGGCTGCAACAGAAATTGGCATTAAGATTTCAGATTGACAATATGCATACAAGAATCAAGCTCCATGTGTTGACAACCCAAACTCTTGCACTGCAGGCAACCCCCATTTAAAGTCAGTCAGTGGCCAGCATGCCTCCTCATTTGATATGAAAACAGTATGCATATAAATATTATACTATATTTCACTGTGAAAATTCTCGCTATTCAGATCTAAGTATGCATATAGTTTATGCAGGACTGTGACCTTTTTAAAATCCTGCTTAGTTAATTTTGACGAACTTGTATATTTCATACTGGATCAATTGCATAAAAATAGTAGAGGTTTAATTTCTCCATGAACAAACTAAATGCAATGACATTTAAGAACAGAGAGGGGGAGCTTTGGTTCTACACTAATTATACTTACATAAAATCATGGTCTCTCTTGCTGCCAATAAGCAGCTAGTAAGATGTGTTCAATGTGGGTTTCATGAAGAATTGAAGTGAAATATTTATACCTATAAGTCAGAATACACGGTATTCTTTCTTTTGTTTTTGCTTTCTCTCTGCCTCTCTCTCTCCCCTCCCTCTATCTCTCTTTAAAGGGTAAAATTTAACAGTCCTTAAAAGCAGAAATTCTACTAATAAGTATCATGCCATTATGACTTAATAAATGCCCTGCAACACTTAGTGACATTATTGCTGAATACTTAAAATACATTTGGTATACTACATTTCATTTGGAAGTATTTCCTTCTCTGTTTTCTTTTCTCTTCTAATCTTGCTGTCTCCTGCTTCTTGAATTTCAGAGAGGTTTTTGGGTGACCAGCGAGCTAGTTACAATCAAGACCTAACTTTCAGATTACGGATTGGGGAGAATGGACCATCACCCACAGTAGAAGATATAGTATTAGAAGGAGCAGGACTGTCCATTACTCAAGCCATCTTTGGTCAACAGAATCCCCTGCCTGCTACTGTGGTAAAGTGTTTATTGTCACCTTCCAAAAATATATGTTAAAATATATTAACTATTAACTTTTATCAACTTGATTAGGTTAGCTTAATTTTTTCAGTTTTATAACCAAATAAAATACTGTACATATTATTATCATTTTGTTTTAAGCATACCATTTTTGTTCTTAACCTTAACTTCTAGAATCAAGAATACAAATTCCATCTACATGAGCATCCTCGTTATGGTTGGCAACCTCGTCTTTCAGCTCGTGACTTCATGAGTGTTTTGTCGAATTTAACAGCAATCCATATTCGAGGAACATACACTCCTGAAGGTAAATATTAAGCATCATTTTGACAACCTATTTATTAGGTTAAATACAGCTTTATTGTTTCTTGCTTATCAGAATGCATGCTGTAGTTTAGTATGTTGCATCAATCATTAATGCAGTTTCCATCACTTGAAGTAAAAATAGATGTATAAAATGATAGTATAAGCTTAGGAAGGACATAGAAATTAATCTTTATTATGAAGTAAAAATACACTCCAGTATTATAAATTTCCTCAGAAAGTAACCAAAATTAGCTCCACAAAATAGCCATTTCATAATCATAAAGCATTGTGCAAAAAGGAACTATTAGAAATCATGGGAAAAGAGAAAGGGGAAAAAAAAATTGCAAGTTATAGAAAGGAAACAAGCCATAAATCTGTACAATTTTTTTATCTGTTTCACTGCTATACTTCTTCCTTATTTTAAAACAAATGGTAACTAGAATTCTTCTGTTTTGCACTCTATAAATTTAAATAATACTTTTAATTTTATAGGTGTTGGTTTCCTGGATGATGTTGCATTGGAAACTGCAAGAAGAGGAGCTGCTGGTCAGTCTGCTAGTTGGATAGAAATGTGTACATGTCCAGAAGGATATGTTGGACAGTTCTGTGAGTCATGTGCTCCAGGTTTCCGGCATGAGCCAGCTAATGGAGGACCATTTGCTCCTTGTGTGCCTTGCAACTGTAATGGACATGCAGATATTTGTGATGCTGAAACAGGTCTGTACAAATCCTTTTAGACTTTCTACTGCAGTTGCACTTTTTGATTTGTTCTGATTTGTTATTTTTGGTAGAATACAGAAATAGTATAATTAATAGTATTGGTAGGAAAAGAAATTTAATTCAAAAGTCATCTCCAGAATTTTTTCTGAATTGTGCAGAAGTTCAGAAGGCATACATGTGATAAATTGTGGACAGAACAAACACTTAAGAAGATGATATCACAGATCAGAGCAACAGAATTATGATATATGTATCTACATACTTGCATATGGCTTCTTTAGTCCATGTATTATATAATTCTCATATTTGCAATTGATAATGCATGCTGAAGAACTTCTCTCAAAATACTGATGTTCTGTATGTTAAGTGGTTCTTTGTATTCCTCTACTAGATTTTCACAGGTTTTTACAATGTCACTCATTTTGGTTTCTGAAAAACTCATATGTGCAACTGATTTGAAACATTCACAAAGCAATTAATAAAAGGGATCTTCTGTATATGCAACAGCAGAACATTAACTAGGATATCAATTTTAGTAGAAAAAATACTAAATACTACATCTGCATTTAGTATTCCACAGTGTATTTCAATTACTTTACAACTATACACCCTATACTGTGGTACATGTTTTGAATACAGCTTGAAGCATTCATAATGTATTATTTGCCACTACTTAGTGATGCATATATTGAACCTAATATATATTTGGTTTGATCTAAATATTATGAAGTGTAATGCCACACATTAATGTGGTCTCCATATTGGTAGCATGCAATGGAACAAATTGAACCATTATTAAATAAGGGTGTATATGTATGTAATCATTTTGCCCTTTATATGGATCACATGGTGTACCTAAAATTGGATTACAATACTAACAAACATCCATCAACATATCCTGCCATTCCTGTAAGTAGTTGCAGAGATAGCAAACAAGGAAACAGCATTATATTTTTTTAATGGTGTTCTGTGTGCATTTTTACTAAGGTGGCATCACAGGTCACTGATGATAGATGAGATTAAAAGATATGCTGGGAAAGAAATTTTGAATAAGGCAACTTTTCACTTTTAAGTTAGGGTGCCTCCCATATTTCTATTGATGAAGACTGAGGAAAACTTTGAAAAAAGTAAGGGAGAATAGTCCTGGCAGAATTTGATCTGCATACCTCCCATTGTGAGTTTGTTAGTGACCTTTGCTATCTATGGTTGGTTAGAACAGCAAAGAGCTGAAAGCACTCTTTAGGAACAGTTCCCCTGTGTTTTGATTGAAGAGCATTTGCCTGATGTTCATGGTGATTGCAATTCCCTTATATTTTCGGTGATATTTCTATTTCTGTTGAAATTAAACACGTGTTTACTATGGTGACCTTTAATTTTAAAATTTATTAATAAAGATGTTAACAGTTTAAAAAGCTAAGATCTCCTACAAACAATTCTTAAAATTTCCTCATATTTTATTAAATTAAACTTTATACTTTTCTATAGTTATAAAGGCTAATGAAAAATATACTAGCTTCCCCCCCCCAATAATATTCTTCCAATCTCAAAATTCAGTTGCAGTATTTGCTTTCATAATCAGTTATTGTTTTAATTGTTGTAAAATTATTGTTTGTGCAGGGCGCTGTATTTGCCAACACAACACAGCTGGAGATAACTGTGAACGCTGTGCTAGAGGTTATTATGGAAATGCTTTACAAGGCACTGCTTATGACTGCAAGCATTGTCCTTGTCCAAAACAGGGAGCCTGTACACAGCTGGTGGATGAAACTGTAGTTTGTTTAGAATGTCCCAAAGGCTATGGAGGTAAGGCTGTATATTTTTTTCTTATTTCCAGTGTGTGTATGTGCATTCTTTTGGAGGATATTTGCTGCTTACATTAAAGAAGATAAACTGTCGTTAGTTTTGATTGTTGATTTCAACCTTCAGTACATACAACAACATAACAAATGTCAGTGACATTAAATAGCGTAGTCAATGATAAATGCTACTAGCCAACTTTGTCTCTGCTAGTTCTGTATTTGAATTTTCTATCTTCCAACTTCTTCAGTCTGAAGTTGAAGTGCTCTCTTGCTATTGAGTGATAATGCAGTATAAACTTGAAAGACTGCTGTAACACTAGTGTGAAGTTTAGAAACATATGATTGCACAAGAGTCATATTACCCAGGTTTTTTTTCCCTCCCTCTCTCTCTCTCAGGACCACGATGTGATTTGTGCAGTGATGGTTTCTTTGGAGACCCGACAGGAAGATTTGGCTTAATACATTTATGCCAGTCATGTGACTGTAATGATAATGTGGATCCCAATGCTGTTGGAAATTGTAATAGAACAACTGGAGAATGTCTGAAATGCATTTATAATACAGCCGGAAGAGAATGTGAACAATGCATGCCAGGTAAGAAATTTGTCTTTTCTGTTAACAGCTGTCTATAATGAGGATAATAACAGCAGTTATATTGTCTTCTGTTTATAACTTCCATTTATCTATTTCTAAAACATAGGTGACTGAATAGGCACTGCTTCTGATTAATGTGCATGTTCTTTATTGGTTATGTTTAATATCATTACTGCAGAGTAGATTAGCCTAAAATTTCAATTTTTTATGCATGCATAGAGATGAACATATATACATATAAATGAAGGCATATGACAAAGCTGTTAAAGGCTTTATGACACACAAATTACAGTAGTCAGATTTTACTTTTTTACACATTATTTTTGTGGGTGTGTTAACAATGATAACCTGATGCCTAGATAAATATACTAGTCTAAAGCTCTAATTTTTATGCAGAAATTTAGCTTACATAGAACTGTGATGAATTCCATTTTCAATGCTCCTGCATTAGAGATTGCATATAATTTAGCTGTTTTTATTAAGATGAACCTAATGCTTAGGACTATACAGCTATCACTTCAAATAAGAATTATGTAGAAGTTATTAGAAAAATCTATATTTAATATATGAAACTCAAAGCTGTGTAGCTACTGCTCCAAGATATAGGTATATGTAACAATAACTATTAAATTGTATAGTCACTTGATTAAAGGTATATTTAGAGAGAATTAGTGATTTTTAAGTTATTGTGTAGCATATTAGGTGAAATAATAATTACCAATAAAAAAGTATTTTTTTAAAGTCAATAATTTCTCTCTATATAACTAACAGTATTTCACTACCCTAAGTTGCTATATTTCCTGGGGCCCGATACACCAAACACTGTGGTTACCGTGTTATAGGGTGCTATCTAGTATTTAAATCTTATCCCCCACACTCTACATTTTCTTCTTTGCCTTGCTTACTAATTTTTTTTAACCATTTTGTTCTGACTTTACCTAATGCCAATTTCCACTATGACTTTTCTTTATTTAACATTCAACATCTTTTTTCCTGTAATTTCTTTTGGTAGATTGGGCCCCTCTGCATTCATAGCTTCTCCCTGAGAACACATTTGGTGAGGCTCTTAGCAATCTCAGTATTTGTTTGCAGAAGTTTCTATGTATCATATTCACATTAGCTTACCCTTCCTCCAAACCCGAAACCTCTACTCCACAGAGCATTTTAGCCTCCATCACTGCCCCATATACTCTCCAACCAATTTATTTGCATCCCTGGTATTTTGTCCAAACATGACCTTATAGCTTTCAGGGAAAGCTCCCTTTTGTTAGTATCGCCTTCTTTTGCTCACTCGCTTAATCTTACTCCTAAGTAATCAAATTTGTAAACCACCTTAATTTCTTTTCCTTGCCAATGCTATTTCTTGTCTTTACTTAACTGTTGCCCTTTTTAAAAACCACAATTTTTAAATTGCTTTTGATTAATACGAAAGCTACACTTGCAAAAATCTCTATTGCTTCAATTGGTTTAATTAATCCAACATTATTGATCCTGTAACAAGATCATCAGCAAATAACAAATCAGGTATTCTATTATTGTTAATTATTGGAACATAATTATTTACCACATTAATTTCCTCTAAGATATCATCAATGAACAAATTGAATAGTATCAGACTTAATTTACAGCCTTGCCTTAACTCTGTATTGTTTGGAATAACTTAAATTACTTTACTACTTGACATCTTTATACAAAACTCATTATCTGTATACTTTCTATATAACTAATTACACACTTTTGGAAAACAATGATATCTGTTCTTAGATGATTCTGCTGTAGTAAAATTATGTAGAACATAAAAATACAGCAGAGCTTTGTATAAAATTGCATTACCTATGTAAAAATTGCCTGTCAAATCTCTCTTCTGCAAAAAAATGTTATAGGTTTCTATGGAGATGCTTTGGCACTTCCAAAGGGAGATTGTAAACAATGTCAGTGCTACCCTCCTGGGACACTAGAGACTGGTTTTGGACCACCTGTATGTGATCAACTCACAGGGCAATGTGAATGCAAAGCACATGTTGTTGGCAAGAATTGCGACAGATGTGAAGATGGCTTTTATAACATTATTAGTGGTGAGGTAAGCAACTACTTCAAGGCATATTAAATAAGTAAAATAATGAGTTGTTTTTGGTACCATGGTACATCATGGCTTAGCAGTTTTTCAGTTACCTATATTGTTTATTAGAAATACTCTGGAATGACTATTTCATTATTTGCAGAGCCCATATACATTTTAAAATATATAAAGTGGGGCAGCGTCATCTACCATTTTGAAGCTTGTACTGTGTTTTCAATGTACTTGAACTTTATTCACAATATTGATATATGATAGCTGCATAATTGCCAGTTATCACAATATCAATAAATCAATAATATTTTGAAAAGTACTCCTTTCAAGTGCCCTCCATCTTCATCATTTAATGCACTCATGCAGCCATGAGACAACATTTTCCTTGATGCATATATTGTAACAGTTCCTCCATTCCACCTCCCACTGAAATATTATTATATTGTACATTTATGTAAGCCCAATCATAATATTTTGTTTGTGTGTTGTAATTAGTAATGTAGATGTCACAAATGTATAATACAGCATAATGCTAACAAATAAGTTGAACGTAAAAAAAAAAGAGAAAACTCCTTGGTATTTTGTAATGGAAGCTTAGAAAAGCCAACAAAAGGGTCATAAAACTCTATTCAGAGGTAAGAAATCTGAGGATAAAGGGCTCTGACCCCGACTGGTGGTTATATGACTAGCCTTTTAAATTGGCTAATGTTGACAAAAATTTTAAACTTTCAAATAACAGCAAATGGTACATATGACAGGTGACCAGCCAATGATTTTAAATTTTTGAAAGAAAGGCCTTAGCCTTGCACGTGTCTTTTGGTGTCTCCTAGCCAACAATTTTTTATTTGAATTTAATATACAAGGAGGTGGTTGCTCAGCCAATGTCAGTCCTAAGTCCTACATGCCATGAGATGCATTCCCTCATTAGTCAATTCAGTTCACAGAAGCAGTTCGAAGCAGTTCTAAGTTTTACATGTCATGAGATCAGTTTGACTCATTCATTCAGTTTGACTCAGTTTCAAGTTCTACATAAAACAAGATACATGCAGTTTTTAGGCAGCTTAAGTTTTACATGCGGTGAGATGCAGTTACAAGATACATGCTCTGCAGCAGAGGCAGTAAGCAGTTTCCAGAAGCAGTTGTAAGTTCGTTGTTGCTGAGGCATGCAGTTATATCTATACGTGGCCATATACGAGGTTCGTTCCGAAACTAATGCCTCTTATTTTTTTGTGTTGACTGTAGATGTCCAAGCCAGATGCCTTGGTGTAGTGCTAATGCTTGAATCTTCCTCTTTCATTTGCAGGTGGCTCCATTGTTCTGCGGTAGTTGGTGCCAGCAGAGGAGTTTTCCAAAGTGGAGTCTGATATGGGCACGCATATAAAACAGAGATGTGTGATTGAATTCCTCACTGCTGAAGAAATTTTACAGATTGAAATCCATCAACACTAGCTAAAAGTGTATAGAGACGATACACTAGATGTGAGCAATGTGAGGCGATGGGTACGGCATTTTAAAATGGTGATGAAAAGGGTGTGCATGACAAGCCACTCACCTGTGCTGATTGGTGGATAACAACTAAAGAATTGTGTGCAAACCTGAATGTCAACTGTACCTTTAGCAAGTGTTGATGGATTTCAATTGGCGCAATTTCTTCAGCAGTGAGGAATTCAATCACACATCCTCTGTTTTATACACATGTCCATATCACACTCCATTTTGGAACACTCCTCTGCTGGCGCCAATTACCGCAGAACAATGGATCCACCTGCAAATGAAAGAAGGCTCAACCATTAGCACTACACTAATGACATCTGGCTCGACATTCAAAGTCGCACAAAAAAATAGGAGGCATTAGTTTTGGAACGACTCTCATACATGCAGTTTGAAGTACTCATTATAAATTTGACTTTCAGTTTTATGTGCTGCAGCACTCATCTATAAGTTTCACATGCAGCAAATAAGTTTGTATTGGCGTAGCTAAGTCTATTGTAATCAAAACACCAGAGGTCGCAAAAGGTTCTAGACATAATAAAGGACCAAATATATTATGTAGCATTGTATGCTGATTTATACCATTAAATTCCTCTCCCAATCCTGTTAAGTCCCAATCAACCAAATAGCTGAATCATCCTGAGAAATTGTCATTGAAGCGTAGGCAGCAACACCAAAGTGATAAATAATCAATCTATCAAACTATTTCAATGAGGCCAACAACTTGATAACGACAACAACAACAGCATAATAATGATGAAGATAACAACCCACCAAACTGTTGCACAATTTTGCACCCAATGTGCCTGCCATACTAAACTGCTTCAATTTGCATAACTGCTGATATGGCATGAATTTTATACATAATTCTTTGCTTTAATTGTCCAGGTCATCTGTTCATGTGGCAAAGGTTTTATGTTTTAAATATCCCCAGAGGATAAAATCTCAAATTGACAGATCTGCAGATTGAGACAGCTAAGATATTTCTCCATTGCGTAAAATCAAACTCTCTCCAAAGATTGTCCTTAGGATGCCCATAGAATGACCTGCAGCATGTATTATAGTTCCATCTTGCTGAAAGAGTGCTGATGCTAGGCAATGTCAAAATTTTGTAGCTGTGGAAACACAAACTCATTCAACATGGCAACATAGTGGTCCAAAGTTACAGTAACTGTTTTGTTATTTCATCTTTGAAAAAGTAGAGACCAGTAATCCTGAATCTGAAAATCTACACCAAACTGTTACCTTTTGGCAATAAGATGTTTCTGATATAGTTCCTAAGAATAGTATCACTCCAGTATTTCATGTTCCGTTTGTTAACTTTTTATACAAATCAAATTTGCTTCAGACATTATCACTCACCCAGTGAGATGTGGTTGCATGTTACCAACTCAATAAAACTGCTTGCAAATGTCCTGCTTGCAGCACAACAATTATGGTCTGAAAGTTCATATACCACCTGAAACTTTTATATTCAAGTATTTGTGTAAAATTCAACCCAGGATTTTCTTTAGAGCTAAAGTGTTTGTGCTTGCTGATTACTGGGGACTTGAAAATCAATCTTTAAACCATAAATGTTTTCTGGCATCCATACAGCCCTTGGTTTGCCTCTATGTTCCTTATCTGCTTTAGACACTTTAGTTTGAAACTTATGCACCCAGTTTGTGTTGTGCAGGTCTGGAACATAATCATCCCTACCAGTGTAATTAATATTATCAATATTTTTGCTGCATCACTATTACAGAATATCATTTTTAAAAATAAGTACCTACAGCGAAAACATGGTATGCAGTGACCAGGCTCTATATTATTTAATAAATGGTATTGCTAGATCAACATTATTAGATAAACACTACTTTACCCTGTATAACACAAGTTTTTATAGTTGAATGCTAAGTTTGTTACATTATTTGCTTTCCAGCAGAATGACCTGATTTTGATTCCAATAGGAAACAAACAGCATCCAGAATAAAAATGACTGCTCTTGTTGTCTTAGTGAAATCAGTTCAGTTTATTTGTGGAAATTCAGTAGTGAGTATGTACCCTGACACTGTTATGAACACTGTGGAAGAAGAAGAAGTAGAAGAAGAAGAGGAAGAGGAAGAAGAAGAGGAGGAAGAAGAAAGGGAAGAGGAAGAACAGGAAGAGGAAGGAGGAGGAGGAGGAGGAAGAAGAAGAAGAGGAAGAGAAGGAAGAAGAAGAGGAAGAGGAGGAAGAGGAAGAAGGAGGAGGAGCAGGAGGAGAAGAATTCTACTTGTTTCAATCTGTAAGAGTTGTATTGTTTATTTGAATTTTTATTATTTCTTTTCAGTCCTTTGTTTGCAGACGTGAACATTACATATGTAGCTTGAAGACAGGTTATATAGGTATTCAAGATAGTATTATCTATGTTCTAACCATGAGACTGAGACTATGCTGCTAACCAAGATAATATAGAGATATGGCTAAGCTATAAATCATGACAAATAAAGAAACATTCCTCTGTTGCTTGGTTAAGAGGAGATGTCAATTATTTTGATCTAGATGATTCGTCACACATCTTAATAAAATTTGTTAAGATGCCTCACTATGAACATTTCTTATTTTCTTACTATTAAACATTGATAAGAAACTAAAGCACCCTTAATACTGATGTTATGTTGTTACTAACATATGTCACCAATACATACATTACATCATTTTAGCTGATTGAGAATACAGTTTCTCGTGTGAGTTATCTACTTCCCCTGCATTCTACATGAAATATCTATGCAAACAAACTTTGATATTCATGAATGTAACACAAGAAATGAAAATGACTTCTTCATCCCAAGCCATAGACTCTGCCTTTATGAAAAGATGCGTAGCTTTATGGCGATAAAATTCTATAATGCTCTTCCTAAAGAAATCAAATCCTGTAACAACCATATAAAATTCAAGGAAGTTTTAGAACCTTATTTAATAGATAAAGTCTACTATAGCATTAATGAATATTATTGTAATTTAGATCTTAATTTTATAGCACATGTTTTATAAATGAATACTCATTGCAACCTAGAGGTTATTCTTACTATACATATTTTGTTGTTCTTATCCAATTTTTTTATGTCTGATTTATTGCAATCTGTATTTATATTTTTTACCCTGCAACCTTAATGTAATGTATATCTTATTAATTGTTGTACATATAAACTGATGAATATCTATTAGGGTCTATTTTTACTGTATAAGTATATTTATCTTTAGCTGTAGCTTCGTATTGACATGGTTCAACCGTGTATCACACCATACTAAACTGCAATAAATTGAAATTGAATTAGTAAACATTTTCCCCACAGGACTGTTCTCATGAATGGAAAACAGTAGGTATGTAGATTATGTGTAAATTATAATTAATCTATCGTCTAACACACTCTTATGCTTCACTTACTTTTAAATATGGTGGGACCGGTTTCGAAGAGACATCCTCTCCATCTTCAACCAACTTAACAACTGTCATCAAGTTGGTTGAAGATGGAGAGGATGTCTCTTCGAAACCAGTCCCACCATATTTAAAAGTAAGTGAAGCATAAGAGTGTGTTAGATGACAGATTAATTATAATTTATATTTAACAAGCTTCACTGTGTAAGTTCCAACAGAATTTTTTAAAATTGTCTTATTTTTTAAAATTTTTTAAATGAATGTAGATTATAATTCTACTCCCAAAGGAAAATATGACCCATGCTAAGAAATGAATCCATATTTCTAGTCTCTACCAATTTAGGTTGCTCTATTAACTCTATGATTATTGGGAAGAGTAAACACACTCTTTCAAAGTGTTCTTCTATTAATGCTATTTAATTACAAATCCCATTATATTTAACATTAATACAAATTGACTGCTACTTTACTCTTACATATAATACTGGTACCAATTTTATAGATTATTCTGTTTGTAATATTAAGAAAGAAAATAAAATTTCTCACTTGGTGCATATACTTGCTGCCCAGTAGGAAAACATGTGAGAAAGTTTAACTGCACTTTTCTTGAAACTACTGAGGCATACACCTTTTCTATATTAGGTTTTGTTTTTGTTATAGGGTTGTCAGTCTTGCAATTGTGACCCTATAGGATCAGTGAACCACACATGTGACCTCTATACTGGACAGTGCCAGTGTCAACCTGGTGTAACAGGACTTCGCTGTGATGTTTGTCAGCCATATCAATATGGTTTCTCTCGTGAAGGTTGTAAGCCTTGTGAATGTGACCAAATTGGCTCTGTTGCTCTTCAGTGTAATCCATTTGGGCAATGTCCAGTAAGTAGTATTATTTGTAATTAAAATCATACTGTATGCCTGATAAGATAAAAATATAAAAGCGTCTATCTTACTTAAGGATTTAAAGAAGGAAAGATAAGAGCATCGTATAAAAATGTGTACATTTTTTTTTGTAAGCAGATAATAGCATTAATCATAATTTATTTACAGTGCCTGGAAAATGTAGAAGGCCGCAGATGTGATCGTTGTAAAGAGAATAAATATGACAGACAAAGAGGCTGTGTGGACTGTCCTGCATGCTACAATTTGGTGCAAAATGCTGCTAATGATCATCGGGCAAAACTAGCAGAATTGAAGAAAGTACTTGATGATATAGCAAGCAACCCTACAGTTATAAGTGACGAAAAATTTGAAAAAAAATTAAAAGAAGTCCAAGATATTGTGGAAAACTTATGGAATGAGGCAAAACAAGGAGCAGGCAGTATGTATTTCTCCAGTTTTCTCATTTCAGCATGTTGCTTCTTATCGTATTTTTCATCTTTATATGTTCTTCTACATCATTTATATTGGTGCTTATGAGAAACTTAGATTACTATAAAAGGCAATTTAGTGTTTAATCTGCTGGAAATGTAATTGCTGAGCATTCATTTGAATTCAATTTGAATTGAATTTATGGATGACTACACTACTTTAACTAATACTTCAATTTTCCAATTATACAGTATAAAAAATTAAAAATGATAATTTTGAATGAACATTTAAAGCTAACTATACTAATAAGATGGGGCCAGAATTTTTGGCTAAATCCTGAAGGTCCTAGCCCTCTCTCTCTGTACATTATTACAAATGATTAAGTCCCCTCTCTTCAGATTTCCACCTCACTCTTTAAGTTTTTTGTTTATTTACCCTAATTAACATGATCCACAATAATAATATAATTGTTAAAATGTATTACTTAAAAATTTCTATCAGTTTCAAAATTTAAAATATTCATATTCTTTTTATTTCAATAGATTTACTAATAACAAACTTTATGTTCTTCATATACAGAGTCTGATGCTTTCTTCTTTTGGACTCCAACATGTCACAACATCCTGGTCATTGACATGGTTAAGAACCAATTAACAAGCATTCAGATACTAAATGTTTGAAAATACTGTTTAAAGCTTGTTTTTGTGAACAGAGTGTATAAAGACAATATCAAAATTAGATTCAAGATGATGGATGATGGCTAAAGAATAATGATAATTTATTTATGGAAGGAGTTATTTCCAAACATTTTATTTATCTGTAGCTGTTTAACCTTCTGGTTAATGGAGATGTTTCATCTAATGCAGTAGACTGTCATCACTCCATCACATTATTTTTACATTTGCTCTCCATATACTTGAGATAGTCATCCATGTACAGATATTGAATCAAGCTTGGATTGAATTGTCATAATTTATGAATATATAGGTGTACTCCATTTAGGATTGCTAGGTTTCAGGAAAGGAAAAACCGTACACATATCAGAAAAGTTGTGTATTAAGATTATGTACATTACACATTACACAGACACACAACTAATAAATAATGGATGCAACTGAAATATTGCATTATTTAAAATATTTTTCATTTGAACAACTCATTCTGAGAATATTTTTTATCTGCAAGTGCTGTTACATAAAATTGCTGCAATTATAATTTAAATTTGTAAATAATTCATGCTTTATCAATTCAATCATCTATCCATCATAGAAAAAATTCTCTCCGTGTAAGCATTGGAGAGGAAAATATAAATGTGAATTTAACCAGGACTAATCTTTATGGTTTAATTTTGTTGCATCTTACAAAATAACATTTATCCACACATGCATTGAACTCATTTTTTACTTTAGCTTCCACTTACTTGCATGCTCACACCATATGATCGCTGATATCATTAACAACAATTGCATTACACGTAGCATGGAATGTACTCCAAGAAAGTAGGTCTGCAACAATGCTATAGATTGTTACCAAATGGCGAGACATTTTGAAATTAGATATCTTGCCCAATTAATCTAAAAATGGAACATTTGGTGCACTGTTAATTGCTAGAATAGTACACAGAACAAAATGAGAAAAAAAACATAATTATTCCTGGTGAAATGATATATCTGGCATCCCTAACTCCATCATCATCATCATCATCATCATCATCATCATCATCATCATAGTTGCTATCATCATATCATCAATATTATTTTTATTATTATTTGCATTCTAAATGTATTAATGATTTTACCAAATATATTTTATTGATATTCTTGGAGAAAGATGCTCATTGGACATATTGGTATCTCTCTCACCTCAGTTTTCCTTAAACTTTCCTGCAAATTTCACTTACACAAATCACATGTGTGTCTTTGAAATAATGGAAGTTGTTCATCCTTCTACTTATTTCAGGTTAGTGGAAGTGGATTTTTTTGTACAAAGGTTCAGTGCTTACTTCCTGCATCATAAAGACCTTCACCAATTCCCAGTACTAGTGAGTCTCTTGAACTGATGTCATCATATCTATCTTCATGCTTTCAATTTCCTGGTAGCTGTTCCCTAAATTTCCTTCCCTTGAAACAGTGATGAATCCTTCATTTCCATTTTGCCTCTGCAGATTTCTGATATCTGTTTTTGAAAATACAGCACCATATTAGTATTTAACAACTATATGGATGTATTTATTTTCAGGTGAAGACAAAAGTTTGCTGGAACGCCTTGAAGATCTTCGTAAGCGCTTGGATGCAGTAGGAGAATTAGCAGGACAGGTGAATCAATGGACTGACCAAGCTGCTCTCAGTACAGAAATGGGGAAAGGCAATGTTTCACTGGCTGAAGAAATCATTGACAGAGCCTCTGAATCACTTGAGGTATGCAGCAAAACAGGATTCTTATATAACCCAAAAGTTTGAGTAAGGCATTAATGAAGGGGAAAAAAATCAGATTTTTAAAGTATTTATGCCCCAGAGCACTTTAAGAAATGAATTTTTTAATATAATTTTTCATTGTTTTAGCTGCAATAAATTTATTACTTTCTCCAGAGCATATAACATTAATGTTCTTGAGTTTTGATTCTGTTTGTGAAACTTGTTTCTTTAATCTAGCAACCTTAACAAATCATTTAAGAGGTTTCCACATGTTTAAAAAAAAAATTACATAATCAAATAAATAAGCACAGCTTTTTTAATTTGTGTGTTGCTCATTTGAAAGGAAACTATGGACTATCTGCAAACAGATGGTACTGCTGCTCTGCAGAAGGCAATGGAGCGTTCAGAGCAATTTGGACAAACCAGCAATCAAATGTCTGAAATTGCACGAGAAGCTCGAGCTTTGGCTGAACAGTGAGTGTTACTTCATAATATATTTAAATTGTTTGTTAAATCAAGATAATTCAAAATAATTAAAGAAAGATTTAATTTTTTAAATAGTTGTACAAGTTTACAAATGTTTATAAAGTCAAGGTATTCCTTAAGGAGGTGCGTTGCAGTTTTGTGCTTAAATTTTACCTAATAAAATAATTATTTTAGCTGCAGTCATATAAGTCTGCCTTTGGTACCATTTGAATGTTACGGAATTAGGTAACTCTTCTAGGTTCTTCAGCAATGTGGGTAGTAGATACATGTACAGCAGAAGTAACTTGTAGAAGATTTTTTTACTACTACCACCACCACTACCACTGCCACCACCTTACAGCCTAAGTTTGGGCCCTAGCTTCCTTCATCTTCTTCCTCCATCTTTCCCTATCACTTGCCACTCTCCTCCAAACCACCATCCTTAATAATATCCTGGAATCATGTCATTGCATCCATGCATCTGTTCCTTGGTCTTCCTACTGGCCTCTTGCCATAAATCTTCCCCCCTAACACCTTCTTTGGGATCCTATGTTCCTCCATTTGATTGTATCTAATCCTCCACTGTGAGGTCTCTTGTATTGGCCCAAAAATTCTTCTTAAAAATTTTCCTTTCAAACATACCCAGTCTCTCTGCCATCTTCTTTATGTAGGGTCCATGTGTCACATGCATAAGAAAGAATACTTCTAATTATCATTTTATGTATTTTAAGTTTTGTTCTCCTATGCACATTATTAGATCTCATAATTCTGATCAATGCAAAGTTAACTCTTTTGGCTGTTATTCGTTTTTGAACTTCAATCATTCCATCATCATTGCTAGTTAATGTCGTCCATAGCTATTTGAACTTATCTACTTCTTCAAACATATAATTCTCAAATTAGGTTCAATCCTTATTCTTTGTCTATCTCTGGTTTTTATCATTCATTTAGTTTTTCCTTCATTAATCTATAATCCTATTCTAGCCACTCCCTCTTCCACATTCTTATATACTCCTTTGATCGCTGTTATTGTCCATACCATTATATCAAGATCATCTGCATATCTAACAATTTGTATACTCTTGTACAATAATTTATTATTGTTATCTATTCCAGTCTGCTTAACCACCCATTGAAGAACAATGTTAAAAAGCATGGATGCTAGACCATCTTCTTGCCTCAGCCCAATATTAATACTAAATAAGTCTGTTTTATCCTCATAGCTCTTAACTTGGGCTTTGGAACCTGCCATCGTCATCTTAACAAGTCTAATTATCTTTGGGTGGATACCTTACTGGTGCATAATCTTATATTGCTCCTGTCTAATAAGATGGTAATCTTATGCTGTCTATAAACAGAGAGTATAAATCTATATTGTACTCCCAGAACTTTTCCGATATTCCTTTGACTGTATAAATTTGGTTAATTGTCGCCCTACCCTCTCAAAAGCCAGCTTTATGTTCACCTACAATCTCATTGAGGTGTACTTCAAGTTTTTTGCATAATATATATGTAAATATTTTTAAATGGTAGCAGTAGTTTGTTTACACTGTCATCACAAACAAATGACTACACTTATGTTTCTGAAACTTTACAACATGTCATCTAAAGGATGATTCTTAACAACTATCATATAATTTGCCCATCTCACAACATCTCTGAAGTAGGTCAAGAACTTTTAGAACATCCCTAGTAGTAGTCACTAACAAATGGAGATAACTCCTCAACACCAATAACCAGAATGTTCAGTTGAATTGGGATTGTGCACAATCAACTGAATAACTCGGGATTGTAGGTATACAAATGTATTACACTCTATTTAGGTGATGTAAAATATAACTATTTATTCTGTTTTAGATTAAGATTAGAGAGACCTTATTCTTCTGGATGTTGAAGAGGGGGGGGGGGTCTTACCAGATCTACGATTTAGGCAGGGATGGAGCTAGGCCTTCTGGAATAACCAAAACCCACTAATAGTAGATAGTTTGACTTATTTTTGCTTAAATTTCATAGTTGATTTTAAATCAGTGGTGTATTATCATTTAGTGTTATAAGATCTAAGAATAACTTAAATTGATTTTAATAACTTCTGAATTAGTAAGGCAATGTCTTAAGACTAGTTGGAATTTTGTTAAATTGTTTCAGAATATTTTTAAATTATGTATCCTATATTAATTGTTTGAAATAAATATATATCATATCAAATAATTTTATATGACTCTACATATAAGAGTATTTCATATTTCATATGATGGAAATGTGGCATGCAGTACAACTAAAATGGCATTCTTTGGGAAAGGAAACTCAGTATGAGTGCTCCATGCTATTGTAGTGGAAGTCATTGCACTTAGCAAATATAAATATAAAGTATATATATTTTGTCTAGTCATATTAAAAAGTCTGTTGTTTCCAGGCAAGAAGAAGAGGCAGATGAGATACAGCTTATTGCTGCTAAGGCTGTAAATACATCCACTGAAGCATATATTCTGGCAAGAGATGCTTTCAAACAGCAACAAAACATAAGGTAAACTTTAAAGACTTATGTTGCAATGTATTTCATTACTTTTCTAATACTTTTGTATCTCTTAAAATAAACTTTTTGAAAAATGTGGAAACATATGTTTAAGGATACAAGGATATAAATGTTTTTAATGTTATACAAATTTGCAATTTTGTGATCTAGTGAAGGCAGCAAAACTGAGCTGAGCTGAGATAGCTAAGCTAAGCTAATCTAAGCTGAAGTTTAATTGCTACATAGAAGTAAATGGATTTAAATGATAATTATTTGCCACTATGTATAAGTTGTTTTCTAATGCTAGTCATGTATATAATGACATTGTAGCCTGTTGCTTTTAAATATTTTTCAAAAATGTTATCCATGGATGAAAGAATTTATTATTTATTTAAACATCAGGAGACTAATAAATACATTTCTTTTGTAGGTGTTTTTCATGCAATCATGCTCATTTAAAGGTTGCAACAATTGATTTTCTGAGTAGATATGGCATATTTTCTTTCATTTCTTCTCTTTCTGAGTTCTCTTTGTTGCAATGGTTGCTGAAATCTTCATAAACCAATTTAATTAACTATTTTATTGTATGAAAAACTAGTTTTTTTTAATTAATATGATCTTAGAGTTGTACTTCCTCTTTTCACTGAAGTGTCTTTCATTATATTTCCTAATATATCACACTAGCTACCTGCTACAAGATACATTTCTTTTGTTTAAATTTTAAAAGAATAACAATATTTTTGATCATTTTATGATCATAAAAGATTGAATGATTATTTGAATATTTGTAAAGAAACTGAAATAATAACTTCCTTTGAGCCAGAAAGTATTAACAATTTGTTCTTTTTTTTTAACCCTTAATTTGTTTTAATTTTATAAATGATTTTTGAGTTTTTAAAGCTGGCTTTTATTTTGCCATCAAAACTAATTTTTCTTATCGTAGAGGCTTATAAATATAAAAGAATGACCATGTGCCTGTTGCTCCTGCTCATTTCTTACATATAATAAGATCCTTTCTGTATAAATGTATAATCAGTCTTGACCATTGTACTGTGTGTTGATTCTGTAACATTTAGGATAACATGGGGTACCCACCTAAGTACTTGAAGTAAAATTTTACAGGATACCTAGATAAAGTTCAAGGCTAGCCCTAAAATCAGTACATTAAGCATAAAAATAAAATTTAGGAAAATAATTATCTTCATGCTTTTTTTAAATGGTATACACAATTAAAGTAGATAATCTGTACCATTAGGGCACAAACAGACTTATATGGGTTTTCCCAATTCCTTATTGGCATGAAGTGGATTTGCTCTGTTTATAGTGTTCATTTATGAGATTAACAATTAGTATTTGTTCAGAAAAATTCAAATAGAAGCACACAATATGATAATAATTTACAGTATATATTCTGTATTATATTGTGAAAAATGCAGCTAAGTTGAAGTTTTGGAGGCTCTTAGCAAGCATCAACTTCAACTTCAAGATACAGGGTCACTTATAGGAATGTTGGCAAAGAAAGACTAAAAAATTCAATACTTGCTAAACTCCATCATTTGTTGCATGATTATTTACCTGTTTTTATGCAACTTGGGTCTAGCCATAAGTGATTGCTCAGTGCATTTAACTAATTTTTGACCAAAAGTTGAGTTTTCCAAATGTTGTAGAGGTTTTTTTAATAATAATGTTTTAATTATATTTGAAATGGATTCTAACACTTGTATGTGCATTAAAGCCATGTTGCATCCTATAGATGTGCTATACCACTTTTTAAAGTGAAAGATTTTCCACCATTCTTCAGCTATGATGATGTTAATTTTGTTGTGTGTTTACAGAACCATGGATGTCTTCAGAAGTTAGATATAACCCTATTCATGACTTCTTGCAAGAAATTTCATGATCTTCTTCTTGCTCATTGTTTCACAACCTTTTTATCTTTATAGCACACCATAAATTTCCCTAAGCTGAAAGTGGTACATCAAATCATAATCTGAAATGCATGTATTAGGACATTTATGGCTTTAGGCATAACAGATACAATGTAATCCAAATAGTAATAATAATAATAATAATAATAATAATAATAACAACAATAATAATAACTATTATTATAATAACTATTATTATTATTATTATTATTATTATTATTATTATTATTATTATTATTATTATTATTTAGATTGTAAGTCATTGCTTCATATAAGCATTAAATTTTGCTGAAATAGAACTAAAGCCACAACTGTTATAACTAAGTTGTGTGCCTAATCATTATCACCTTCAATGCTAGTATCATTTTCTCAGAGTTTCCAGATGTCAATGTGCAGTACATACAAATATCAACAAAATATATGCAATACTTTTTTCACATTTGTGCCAGGTAGCAACACTTTTGGGGCACATAAGCATTCCACATAAAGTCTTCACTGAAACTATTTCATAATCCTATAAATCCATCAGGTATATTAAGGACCTGCATTTTGTGGCAAGGGAAAGATGCATGCTCTCTTTATCTTGACTAAGAATCAATAGTATGATAATGCTAACATTTACCAAAGGAAAGTGGAAGACTATGTATTCCATGTAAAAATTGAAGCAATATGTATACTTAAGAGAATGTCATAGGGATCATGTAGAGCATGCAATCACGTATTAATTGCAGATCAATGTGGTCCCTCTGTAACTTGAATTTAGAACACAAGGTATACAAGAAATGCAATGTAAATAGATCAATTAATTCCTTTGGATTTTTCGGGGATAGATTGCTTCTGCCATAGACAAGTAGAGACTAATTGAAAAGATTTTTTCAATAGTGTTTAATGCTTGGTTTTATTGCTGAGACATCACAGAAGTAGTCATTGGTGATATAGTGACATGACATGACAATTTGGGAAAGAAATTTTTTGGGAAGTAAGCATTCTAGGCTTAAGTTTAGGGCAGCTTTTCAGCATTTACCAGTTGTGAGGATTGAGAAAAATCTGAAAAAATTCTTTCAGTGAGGACATTCCTGGCAGGAATCAAACCCCAACCCCAATGGAATTCATGAGTCCATATTCAACAACCTTGGCCACCTATTTCAGTAGTAGAAAAGATGGTGGCCATACATAGCCCTATATATTAATTTAAATATTCAATTCATATTTATTTATTTAATATTTGAATTAATTTGACAGTTAATACTTTTTAATGATAATTGTGGACAGATTAGTTCTAAGTGTTTAGTATGAACTACTGGATATGCTGCTCCCCCACAACTTTATTTTTAACTCTATAGATAATAAAACATGTACATAGATAACAGTATGTTATATTAATCTAGAATGTCTTGAATCATGTAAATTATTTTGAAAGATGAAAGCTTCCAAATTTCTATTTTTTATATATGTTTGTTCAATCTGAATATAGTTTATTTTTTAATTATGATAATTTCTCTTTATTAAAGTGAAGAGCTTCGCACATTGGATGTGAGCATAGAGGATGCTGAAGTGAAGTTAGAACGTGCTAAGGATCTAGCAGAAGAGGCAGGCAGAAAAGTGGGTGATGTGAATGAAAATGCCCTTAAGATCTACACAGATATTTATGGTCTTACAATACCTGAAATAAACATACCAAGGCTAAAGGAGGTTGCCCAGATAACATCAAAGGAGGTAACTAACAAACTTAAATTGTTCTTTCAGTTATAATATAATTATCAATAAGATAGCCTATTTCCCAAAGAGCTGCAAAATTGCTGTAAATTATAGAATCTGTGTGCTATAAATTATAGGGTGTGGCCTATTGCATATTAAATTATAAGTTATTTTTAAAATTATTGTAATTTGTTATTAGAGAAATAAAAGTTATTGTGCCTGTGGTTCTTTCCTTTCCCAAATGTAGCTGAGAGTAAAAATGTATTGTTTTATGTTCAAAACTATTGTATCATAAGATAACTTTTATTAATATTTAAAAATGATTCATTCGATTAAACTGTGTATAGATAAAAGTAAGAAGAATCAGACAAGAAAAATCGGTAGCCTGTAGCCATAGTCAGAACTCAGATTACATCTTTAACTAAAAGTGGTAACTGAGAATTTGAAGTTTTCTTGGGGCTGGTTATTAGTGATGGTTTCATGGGCATTCATCATTAAATGTGATGTTTTAACACTAGCTGCTGTGCACATTCATAGCATGGGCATAGGCATAGGCAAAGCAAAAATATTTGGTTTGAGCCCTGATTGTGGCTTTGATTTTCTGATTCAGTTCATCTTTGTAAAATTGCATTTCTACTGGCCTGTGCTGATATAATTTATTATTAAATTCTTATTCATAAGCTTCAGGCTAGATGATTGTGATATTATTTTAAAAACTTATGAAAATAGACATTGTCTTCATTTTCATCATAATGAAAACCTGATACCATTTCCAGGCTTTTATATTATCATGCACACACACACACGTGCATACACAAACATATTGTTTTACTCCTCTGATATGAAAATTATGTATATCTTTCCCATAGCAGTATTTCTACAATTAAATTATTATCAGCTTTAAATATAGATAAAACTTTGTAATAGTGTTATTGAACACTGACAGGAAAAATACTGGTTTAACAAAATATTTCATTAAATGGTTTAAGAATAGAATCCATGAATTAATTACGAGCTTTTATTTTTTGTATAATTTCCATCTATGTAGTAAACTGCTTAGAATATCTTCCCCAGTAATTTCCTACCCAAGTAATGCCTTAGAATAAGAAAAATCTGTAGTACCTAATTTTATTTTATTTTTAAAGTAGCAGCTATTCCAAAGTAACTTCATTGATGCTCAACCCTTAATGTAAAACTACATTTGTCAAGAGGAATATATTCAATAAAATTTTAATCCTTTAAATCAATCTCTTGTTGTTTTGCCTATTTTCACTATAAAAGGCTGACAGAATCAAACAGAAAGCAGAGGATCTTCTAGCAGACAATGAAGGCATTCTTGATGACATTGGGGAGCAAATAGAGGAAATTCGAGATCTTCTTGTACGAGGAGAAGAACAGCAGCAATTGGCAGATGAACTATTGGCTGATGCTGATGCTGCTAATGCCATTGCAGCAGCTGCTGTTGAAATGGGAGACAAAATTCTAGAAGAGGCACAGAATACTTACAAAACTTTACAAGGTACCTTTTATGCAGGAAAAACAACCATTATAAATAAAAGTTCAATAACATGCTTTTAATGTCTTTTAATTAAATTTGTCTTTTTAAATAAATTATTTTTAAAAAGAATTTTATAAATACATTAGATAAAAAATACCCTGAAAAAGTCTAGTACTTTGAATAACCACATCTATCATAGCTCCCAAGGAATTCTTTTGTTTTCTTATCTTACATTATTTTTCTCTTGTTCTTTATTTTTCTTGTAATATTAGCTTTCCTAAATGATACAGCAGTAGATGATAGTTAAATTGTTCATTTTTGAGCCATTCATGTGCCATGGGATTGCAATGCACTAGGATGATGATGAATGTGATGATGGAGCAAATTGCTAAATGTGGCAGAAGAACTAAAGTACATACTTTGACAATTACATACAGTTTAATTTTGATTATTTACATGCAGATAATTCTTTTTGCAGATATTTTGCAATTCATGTTCCTTCCTTCTTCCTTCCTTCCTTCCTTCCTTCCTTCCTCCCTCCCTCCCTTCCTTCCTTCCTTCCTTCCTTCCTCCCTCCCTCCCTCCCTCCCTCCCTCCCTCCCTTCCTCCCTTCCCTCCCTCCCTCTTCTTCTTAAAAAAATATTTTATCTTTCCTTGATTGGCGTATTCCTTCCTCCAAACTTAATGCACCTTTCTACCTTTCAATGAAGCCATTCCCCCTCCCCTTGAAATTTTGCACATAATGCATTGAAGTCAAGCTGCCACACTTCCTCCTTTCAGTAGCATTATGAGTAGTGTGACATGGCACTGATTGCGCAGTCAAGCTAGTATCATTATTGATACACATCTATCATATAAGGAGATGACTTTTTGATTATGAACATTGTTTTCATACAAAATTTGCATGCTAAAATTAGAAAAATGAACAGTCTTCAAGAGCATAAACAATGTTTACTGATTTTTTCTTTTAAAGTGAAACATAATATGCTTAAATGTAAATTGGAACTTGCACAGTGAAGCTAACCTTACAATGATATCAATTAAAATATATGCTTATTATTTTTAAAAGTTGTATCACTGCAGATATGTATCTTAAAATGTATTGCATTGTTTCAAATATATTGATTTCGAAGTGTACTTATTTGTTCAGTTTGTCAAAGTACTTTTTACAGAACTTTAGATGAAAAACAAAACTTTTTTGGATATTCCATGCAATGTCTGCATTGTGAAACACTCTTAATAACCCCCTGCTACCCTTAGTAGGGATGGTTGTAGCTTAATAATAATAGAAACAAGAATAATAAAAAATCTACAGAATATATAAGGAAATTAATCAAGTTCACATGGTGAGTAAAAAAAATAAATAAATAATAATTTATGAGAAAATTAAAAAGCACAGATGAGGGGTAAAATTGGAAAATTGATCTTAAGAATTGAAAGAATAAATGTAGAAGAGGTATTCTGTAGTGTGTAGAGCTGTAGTGTGATAACAATGGATCCTAGGTTAATTATTGTACAACTCTTATGTAAGTTTATATAACCTGAATATATTAAAATATATTTAACAAATTAACAGTAATTAATGTTAATACATTGCTAATAGTGTTCCTTTATTTTTATTTTTCTTTTATATTAAAACATATTTAGAGATGCATTTGTGAAATAAATTCAAATGAATGTAAAACAGGGAAGGTACATGAGAAAATCACAAGATGTGATATTATGTCCTTACTTATAAACTAATAAACTATATTAAATATACTTTGATGAAGGAAATAAACAGCAAGTTCAAAATTGAAGTTAAATGAGCATCAATTTGATTTGATTTATTTATGGACACTCTTTAACATCTCAGGTCATCAGCATCCCATTGAATTCAGGACATGAAACGGCCAACAAATTTTGCTCAGAGACCTCATCTTTTAGGCTTAAATTCTTTTTCCTGCTGTAACTCTATGACATGGGATCCAAGGCTTTACTTCCCTTCTGAAAGAAGTCATACTTAGGATTTTTAAGCTAGAAAAAATCCATTAATCCTGGCCAGTATTGAACCTGTGATCTTGGGTTTAGGAGGGAAATAAGTATCAATGATAAGGAAAGTTTTATCATTCTGACATACCTCGGTGCTAAAATTTACAGGATGAGGAAAATCTTTATCAAAGTAGCTTTCTCAACTAGGGATCAAACGAACCTCTGTTTGTGCTTAAACAGATTCTTAGTGCCTAGTGCTATGGGTATTACATTTTACTTAAAATATTGTCATGTTATTGGTTTTTAATTTGAGATTATAATTTCACAGGACATATTTTTAGAAATACCTAATAATTCATGATTTATGCAATATGGGTACCAAAATTACTGATTCAATTATCGTTTTCAAAAGAAGATTTTAAACAATTCTTTAAAAATTCTTTGCTTGACAATGTTGTGTGATCAGAATTTTCTGGAAAATAAATTCAATTAATCTCTTAATTGAATGGTTCCAGAATTTGACAATCAAGTGCGAGACAGCAAAGATCAGGCTCAAGATGCATTAGGTTCAGTTCCAGAAATCAGATTACTTATCTCCGATGCAGAAAATAAGACAAGGGATGCACAACGTGCTCTAGTTGGTGCTGAACAAAATGCACAGTTAGCAAGAGATACAGCTCAAGAGGCTCAACAGAAGTTTGCAGAACAAGCATCACAGGTACAAAACTTTTCTTTTAAGTTTTATCTTTCTGTTCCATCTTAGAACCTTCTATCAAAATAAAAATATAGTTAGCATATATCATTCCTACTCAAAGGAAATGTGACAGTCCTCATTAGTAGCCTTTGGGCTGCACATAGCCTCTGGTTCTCCAGATTGAATATTGAGATTAGAGTTAACAATCCTACTCTCTGTACTATAATTGGTGGTGGTGGTGGTGCTGCTGCTGATGATAATGATGATGCTTATCTGCAGCTGCTACTGCTGCAAATAGTCTTGGTAGTGCATATTAGTATTAGAGGGAGCTCTTAGTTTTAAGAGCACAGATGGTCATAAAAAAAACTTGGAAGAATAATATAGTTCTTTTATTATTTCTAATAAAGGTACTAAGAAACTGTATGGCAAGAAAAGTAGTTGGATCAGATTTAATGAATTAGACATACTCGTTCAGCATTAATTGGTCTAACAAAATCTTAACCCCTGTGAACCTGTGGTTACCTTAAACCCATTCATTAGTCAGAGAGCCTTAGATGCTGTAGTTGGACCCATATAAAAATGTTTATCCACAAAGCAGCAGCCTGCTTGCTAAAATTATTGGATTACAATAATCTCTCAAACTTGTATACATAGAAATTTAGATACCTACAGTAAATTATTTTTATATCTATTAAATGGTGAATACCTGCAAGAGTGCTGTGTCCATTGTACTTGACAGTTTCATTGATGAAACAATTGTGCACTGCTTCATTGATCAAGATGTTACAGCTGCAAAATGAGTATTAGAAAAGTCAACGCTACTTATGTTTTGACTCAAATGAAGTTAATAATCTCTTCTGAGCTGAAATATTTAGAACATTCTTTATGATTTCACTTACATGAAATTTACTCAGGAAATGTTTCGTGGAACATTTATTCACATCATCAGCTGTTGAATCATTCATAGACATTAGGTGGGTAGATAGGTATCTGAGTTGACTTTGGTGGTCTTGTGATAAACTTGAATAAAATGCTGTCTGCTTCCCAGATGTCAAAATTCATAAGGTTTTTCTCATGTGTTTATATATAAATCCTTTTCTATATGTTTAGTTCCTTTGGATGCTGAAAAGTTTTTAATAACTTGATGCCTTTTTCTATATTATGGTTTTCATTCCAAAAATGTGCTGCCAAGCTGATTTATATATTTGTAATTATTGTTTCTCCAATAACTTAATGCCTGTATTTCTCTTTGTCTTTCTTATGTAGATTTTTTTAAATCCTTACAATTAACCTGGTAAATACCAGATTTTTTTTCTTTGGTCCTGGAATCTGTTTTGTTAAATTTAAAAAAAACTGTTCACACATATCGGTTTTGAGGTGCTAAGGTGATATGTAATTAAATGTACTTACGAAGCTGTTGACAATGGAGTGGTATATATATAAACAATGTAATACAGTTTTTTTTCACACTAACTCCATTCACTTACATAAAATTTGGACATATGTTTCGGGAGCGATCCCTCCCATCTTCAGCCTGTTGACAAACTCAGCTCCCAAAAGCTGAGCTGAGCTGAGCTGAGCTGAACTCCCAAAACATATGTCCAAATTTTATGTAAGTGAATGGAGTTAGTGTGAAAAAAAACTGTATTATATTGTTTATATATGATATTGTAATGTTTGAAAATTTTTTGAAATTCCTTATTCGGTGGTAAGTGAACATTTTAAATGTTTTTTTCCCCTGCGAAATCATTCAAGTAATTTGTTTAATTCTTTTTTGTTTCTGGAATCTTTTAATTTTTTAATTAATCATTTGTTTGCTGAACCCATTGCATTTAGCTACTTCTGTTACGTATAGATATTTATTCTTGTATTCTTCTTTGTTCAGTGTATATTTATAAGTCTGTATGTCATGTTGTTGAATGCTACTTTCTTATGTGATCTTGAATTGAAACCATAGGCTTTGATATAATTGTTTGTATGTATGTTCTTTCTGTAGATGCTAAAATTAAAGTTTATTTTATAACCTTCAGATCCAAAAATGATAACATATTATTTGTTTCCATTTCAAAAGTGAACTTAATTGTAGGCTCTTGCAGGTTTAAAAGTTTTAGCACATCTTTGTTTATAATGGCGAATTCATCATCTACATATCTATGCCAAACCGTAAAAAGGTGGGGATAAGTCTTAGTAATGAGCATCTCAAAAATATAAAAAATGATTGATTTATGCACAACTTAGTCAATTTGATGTATTCCTCGATGTGTTCTTCTGTTAGGTTGGCTGATTGTAACCATTTTCTTAAAAAAACTAATAATTTATTCTGTGATGGGCTAGTAAACAGAACCTTGACATCAAAAGAAACCAGTGTGTTGTTTGGTGATAATTCTTTAATTTTGTTGATGAGTCCATGGAGTTTTTTAAACTTAAGTTATCAAATTTAGATAGTGAATGAAACTGTAATGATAACCAGTTTGCTAAACGATAGATAGGAGCATTTAAACAGTTAATAATTGGCCTCATACTTCTCCCAGGTTTATGGATTTTTTGAAGGCCATATATCCTGGCTTAAGATGGGTTGTGGGCTTTAATTTTTTATCGATCTGATTTTGGAATCAAGGTACTATTTTCCAAGATTTCTTATATGGATTTAATGCATTTATTCGATGCATTAAATTTCGACTTCAACAAATTCGTCACTTTTTAATAAATCTTGCATCCTTTGCTTGTAGTCTTCTTTATCTAAAATAACAATTTTGTTACCCTTATCAGCCTTTGTGTAAATCATGTCTTTATTATTAAGAGCTTTGTTAGTTTTTGATAAGATCTTGGGCCAAAGTTATTATTTTTAATTTCCTGTAGTATTTTTTCTGATGTTTTCCTATCAAAATTTTTGTCTGTAATGTTTAAATTCTTTATTGCCAGCTCTATATCAACTATATACTCATCTAGATTACATGAGAAACCTACACATATGTTAATGCCTTTGTTAAGAAATTCCATTTCTTCTAAGTTAAAACTATCGTTAGAGAGGTTGACAACATTGAGGTTAGATTTGGAAATAATGTTTTCTCTATCCACCGGTTTTTATACGTTTTTTTTTTCAATTTTCTCTTTGGCAGAAGGCTTTCTGTTTTACTCAGAAACTGTAAAATTCAAAAGCATTTCTTTCCAAATTTTCTAAATTGATCTGCCTACAATTTTGATAATTTAAAATATAATTCATATAACTCCAAATCTATTTTGGCAATCTCTTCATAATGTTTACATTTTTCCATCCCAAGAATGTTCTTTTCCACTATTTTTTTGGCCATCTTTGTTAAACCTTACCATTTTTCCAACAACTTAGGGACATATTCTTTCTTTTATATATCTGTTCAAGAAATATATGTCTGCCAATCTTAATCTTCTTCTTTCTTTAAGTTTCAGTAATCATTTAATTTCCTATTTATGATGATGAAAATATACTTTTAAGGCATCATGCTTACAATTAGAAAGGATTTTTCCTACCTTGTATTCCATTTTGTTATTTCAAGCCTGATCTGTAGTAATCTTGTTCCATTTGGCTTGATGGGTGATATAATTTCAATATTAATTCAGTTTGGAATTGAACACAGTGAAACACACATTAATAATCTCTTCTGAGTCGAAATATTTGGAACATTCTTTATGGTTTCACTTACATGAAGTTTACTCAGGATATGTTTCTTGGGCATTTGTCCACATGATCGGCTGTTAAATGACTGTTGGATCATTCATAGAAGTTGGATAGGTAGGTATCTGGGTTCACTCTGGTGGTCTTGCGATAAACTTGAATAAAAAGCTGTCTGCTTCCAGGATGTGGAAAGTCATAAGGTTTCTCTCATGTTTCTGTATATAAATCATTTCCGTTATGTTTAGTTCCTTTGATTGTTGAGCATTTTTTAATAACTTGATGCTTTTTCTGTTTCATGGTTTTCATTGAAGAAACATCCGTTGTAAATAAATAGAAAAAAGCACAAGTTATTAAATACTAAACATATAAGAAAGAATTTATATAAAAAAAACATGAGATAAACCTTATGAATTTCCACATCCCGAAAGTAGACAGTACTTTATTCAAGTTTGTCACAAGACCACCAGAGTCAACCCATATACCTACCTACCCACCCAACTTCTAAAAATGATCTAACAGTTGTTTAACAGCTGATGATATGGACAAATGTTCAAGAAACATCTCCTGAGTAAATCTGATGTAAGTGAAATCAGTAAATGTAAGTGTAAGTGAAGTGTGTTCTAAATATTTCTACTCAGAAGAAATTATTAATGCATGTTTTTCACTGTGTTTTATTCCATAATGAATTAATATTCAAATGATATTCCTCATGTTTGCTTTGTTGTACCTGGCAGAACCCTGTACATTATTTATATGTCAATATTTGGTTATACAGCTTCTAATTGCCATAAACATACAATTTGCCCTAGTTATGGGGAGCCTCCCCATTAAGATGAGATGTGCACAATTTGTGATGTACAGAGTATTTGTCAGTATATACTCATGCTGTCCAAATTAGAAATTAGAAATTAGAATAAGGGGAAATTTGAGTTTATGACAGGTTAGAGTATCATGATGCATGAACTAAGTTTTTGATACTCTATCTAATATATAAGTTTAGGATAGGTTTTAGATATTCTATCCTTAATGTTGCCTGGGGCAACTACAGCAAATTTGTGCAAGCAACACCTAAGTAAAATGTACATCACTGAAGCCTGGCACATTTGCCAGTGCTCTCAGTTAAGTATATATGCTGCAGTTAGTGTCATCAATAGAAGTTTCTTGTGAGATAACTTTAGCCACTTATGGAAGCTCAAGACACTTATGACACAGTCCAAAGAAGCCTAATTTTTTCTTTTTGTTAAGTTGGTAAATGAAGTAGGTCAGCTTGCATCATTGACACCTTGAGCCTTTATTAATGGCAATAGCATAGCTAAACAGTCAGCATAGTCTGGAAGTAGTGCAACTTCACCTATTATAATCCATAACTAATTTTTTATCCTCTCACAGTGCCTACATGTTTTGTAGCTCCAATCAGCACATAGACTGAACCTAAGAATAAAGGAAAACTCTTCATTCCAAACAAAAGAATTTTCTTCTGATGCTTTTTAAAAACCTCTTAATACTCTATGATACTCCATAAGAAAAATTTTATATTCAAGGCTGCAGGCTCAGAACAAAGAAAGGAAGGGATTAAATGAAGTTATTGATGACATATATTCTGATGTTAGCATGCTACCAGTTTTTCTTTACCTGTAACCCTTTGCTCTAGTGTGCCTGTAAATGTTGTTTTCACTTTCATGAACAAAAGTTGAATGTGCATATCTTTGCCCACCAGCCCCTTGCCCTCTTGCATCTTGCAACCCCCTCTGTTTTAGAGCCTATGTTAGTATATTAATATTTTCTTTTCTTGCTAAATATATTTTTTGGAATTTCCTGATATCAACAATACTCTCTGCTTCTTAATTATACATTTACTCTGATATCTCATAAGCTCTTAAATGTGCACTATTATGCTCTGCTAATATTAATAACTTTGCATTACTTTATTTCCTGCAATATGTGCCATAACCTGTAGTCACTATTGTTGGCAAGTATGTATTCCAATTTTTGCCCACCAGTGGACTATGCATTTCCATCAGCAGTTCCTCTACTCTCTATTTTTCAATGAACAAAAAGTAATAGCTTAACCCATAATATTCATAATGGCAATCCTCTCTTGGAATTTACATGAAATATGCTCTCACAACCAGATCTGCATTTACTGGTAAAGACAAGTAATCCTACATTAATGTGTCTGCATTGCAATAATAAAAGCTTCACCCTCAGAACTCAATTGTCCTCCATGGTTTCTCTACAGTTAATTTCAATCTTGAATCAGATGAACTATTCCTGTACATGGATCAGTGATGATTTAGTGGTCTATATTTTTTGCATGTGGAGGACTAGGTGATTTCTTTGGAGCTTCTTGGAACAAAGACTAAATTCAATATTTCAAAATGATTGCCTGTTATGCTGTGACTGAAATGGACATCTCTTTCTCTCAGAGCTCTCATGGAAAGATGATCTCATAGGGAGAAAGGGTAAGGAAATCCTTTTACTTATCTTTTCTCCCTAGAAGGAAGGAAAAAAACTGCTTTTATATAAGTACTCTTAAACTTGCATGGTTTTGCATAGAAAATAAAAGGCTCAGAAGCATTTGCAGCAGTTGATTGATGAGATGAGAACATTGGTTGATGAGAACAATCAGTAAAATGTAAATTGCTAGACTGAATGGCACTATCCCATTTGTCCCAGTTTCGACAATACAGAACTGTAGGCACTTGATCACAAAAGCTATGGCTGTTTGCTTGATATTGTTTATGGGTCTCATGAAAGAAAGGTATTTTACAGTTTTTCCTCAGTTTACATCATCACATCACATATAAACTTCCTAATGCCTTAGAACCAAGTAATTATTTTGAAATTTGTTGTGTTTGTTAAACAGGAAGCAGATCTTATTCGTCAGAGAGCTGATGAAACCAAGAATGAGGCAGAAAAGTTACGTGATGAAGCTGATTCTCTTGCAGTGAAGGTCGCAGAGACTGGGAGCAAGATTAAGCAGTTGGAGGATCAGGCAGCTAGGGATGAAAATCTCACAACAGAGGTGAATTGTCCTGAATTGCTCCTAATCCCATGTTTTCTTTTTTTAAATGATGTTCACTACTGAGACAGTACAGATGGTGGACACTAATGATACATGCAATGAGATAACTAATTGGGAAAGGAATTTTTTTGAGAAAGAAGGCCTAAGTTTAGGGTACTTCCTTGACATTTGCCATGATAAATACTGAGGAATAGTGGAAAAACAAAACGTCTTAGTCAAGGAGTATGGCCCTGAGGGGAACTAAATTCCAGATCTCTCATGTTGGTTTATCAGTTCATACAAGCAGTTATTAAGTAGAGCTCAGAAAACCCAGGTACCACTATCTAAGGTTAATAAGTGTGAATCAATGATGTTTAATGTATATGTGTGTATGAAATGGATAGTATGTAGCAGAATAAAGCTTTCCTTTCATTTTATTATTTAAACAAATATTACCTATGGCAGTTTCTTGGATTGAACGAAGTATACAGGGTATTGCCAAATCATTGTGTTTTTCTTGAAGTTATACCTCATAATCATGCAAAGTGTGCCCGCAACGTTGGTTGTATGTTTCAGGGGTAGTACAAATTATATTTCCCTCAAATGTAATGGTGTGTTCATCAAGATAAATTTTGATGTTACTGAATATAACCTATAACAATACATTAAAATTCATCAAATTCAATGAATGTGGGATATATTACAGGCAGTACAGTGGTTCACTAATTCTGTCTTCAGAGAATTAATAATTTTGAAAAGTTGCATCCACCTTGGTTTTCCACTTATTTTGAGTGCATCATGATGAAACTGTTTGCCAGTTGAAGGGCCAGTGTCATCAGGTCTGACTATGGGGGTATTTTTGATGGTGTAATTTTGAATTTTAATAAACTGGGTATGTATCATGCATGTTCTCTATGTATTGCATAGTCCCTGATAAATTTGCTGTATGTAAATACATCAAAAGCAAACAAGACATTTTCTTCTTAGATGGGATGCAAAAATGGATATTATGTTCAGAAATATGTGTGTAGCAGTGAATGGTTGAAATATTGAAAAATAAGGTTGTAATGTTTAAGAGAAATAAATCTCCTTCATTTTCATTGTTTTATCTAGTCGGCTCTTTGAGTTATGAACAGTCTGAGCATGTCTTCATACTGGGGAGGTGCAGCCAGCACAAACAAAAAGGGAGATAGGGTAGCTACAAGCAAAGTTAGTATTTTTATTTTTACTGAAAGCATAAAATGATACTCTATTTAAATTTGATAATAATAAGCGCTCTAAGATATGTTGAAAATGATGTCCCTCATTGACAATCCATTACTAGTATCTGCATAGAAAATTCTTATATTTCATTTAACTTTTCTTACATAAGAACACAGCAGATTGAAACATTTTAATTTTAAATATTCAAGAATCAACACAGAGAAAGCTAGTATAAAATCTCTAGTAGATAAAATATTTCTTGTCACAGAGAAATTCTGTCTCCCATAACTTTTTAATAAATTGGTGTACAGTTTCTTTATTGGAACATAATTGCCAGATTTTTCTTGTGAATTGCCTTCTCTGCAAGATCCCATTTACACATATGTATCATATATAAAAATAACCATTCTTCAAAGCTATATTTATGTAGTGTCATAATTTGTGAAGAATAATTAGCACACAATTTACATACAAAAAAGCATCCTCAAAAACTACAAGCTGCTACCTTTACATGCATTATCAGCTTTGATGACTTAACTTTTCCCAGTATGCTGTTCCCAGTATGCTGCCTCACTCTGTAAGCCTGTAACTCAAATGATTATCTTTTATGTTTCTGTCTTTTGAAATTAATTCACTGTGTCAGGTGATGTATACTTTTTGAAATTCTATTTATGAGTGAACTTTACTTCAAACCATCTCTGTACTTCTCATGCTGACTCTGATAACGCATAGCAATCATGTATGAAAGTGATTTATGGAATGATTTGCTTAAATAGCCATCTTGCTATTTTTATAACAATAATACACCAAGAAAATTGTAAACATTGTCTTGACCTCAGAAAAGCATGCACACTACAGATATTATAGCCTTGGTACCTTATCTGTGTTCAAGTATGAATCCAAAAATGCCAATACCATACAGCGAGTGATGAATCCATGGCTAGATCACAATATTATTAGAGGATTAACAATTCTTACGTTCATTTAAGAATTTTCGAAAAATAATTTTTTTTTAAAAAAATCTGTTGGAACTCACACAGTGAAGCTTGTTAAATGTAAATTCTATCTAATCTGTCATCTAACACACTCTTATGCTTCACTTAATTTTAAATATGGTGGGATTGGTTTTCGAAGAGACATCCTCTCCATCTTCAACCAAGTTGCTAATGTCTCTGGTTGTCTCTGTATTTAAAAGTAAGTGAAGTATAAGAGTGTGTTAGATGACAGATTAGATGAAATTACTATGTTGTTGATTTCTGCAACCTCTTAAGAAAAGATCAGAAAACTACAGTCTTTTATGAATCTGAATAATGAGCTGAAGTTTTAAATTTAAGAGACCATTAGATTCTATCTTTGAATTTCATGGTCCTGCATATCTGAACTGTTGATTAATTATATATATAATTATATATATATAAGACTCAGTGAGGGTTGAAGCAATGGATATGTACTTTGTGGTTTGTTCCTGCCTGAAAGGCAGGAGCAAGGCAAAGTGGGCATCTCAGTTTTTTACTTTGGCACAAGACGGATAATTAAAAATACAGTGCGCCATCTATATTTACATCATAGAAAATGTAGTATGGAAGGAAATACCCCTGATCTCATTTGGATAGCAAAAAGAATGTTTCAGGATCATTCTGGACTTGGCAGAGCAGGGAAAAATCTTTTTCATTATCAGATATTAAATCCTAAATCATCCAGGTTGTAATCTGATAGCTTAGCATCCATAAAATCACAATCTATATAAAGAATATAGTGAATTTTTTTTAATTATTTGATAATCTTGCTGGGATGCATATCATTGATCCATTTATCTCACAAACTGTAATAGAAGACGAGCATAATTTAATACCATTTCAATTAATACAGCTTTTGTTTTCTATATAGGCAAAAAGCAAGGTTGGTCAGGCAAAGAGCAAGTCTGCAAATGCAACAAAACAGGTGGAAAAGGCACTGGATGAAGTTCAAGCTATACTTGAAGAGTTAAAGGCACTACCTGCTATTGGTAAGATCAGTATTTTATTTTCTATATTTCATTCAGTTTATTATGCTTAGGTAAGTTAAAATTCAGCACAGTGAAAGTTTTACCTTGGCTTTTATACCATTATGCACATTCTTCCATGGAAAGTAAAGTTAATTAACTGTTGACACATATTGCAACACATTTTGTATGTTCATAATAGCCATACGAAAATTATATCTGTCTTTTCATTTGGTTGTTTGACGGGATAGTTGCGATCCTTCATATCTGTGCATTCACGTACTGAATCTACTGATCTCATATTCATTTTGCTGTGAATGCATTTCATTCAACACTAGCAAAATTCCTCAAAATATATCCCACACTCTCAGTATGCCACCCTTCATTAAATTCAGACTCCTGCTGATGTGACAGTCATATTTTTGATGAGTCATACATCTCCATTCTGAGAAAATGTGGGGATGGTTTAATACTTCTCTTATGGGCATTGTAATTTTAAAGGTTAGCAGTGTACTTTCTGCTTTATATAGCATCTTAAGCATAGCTCATTAGATATGTAAAAATAAAACATAAAATATCTGTTTTTAAAAAAACCCAAATGGTATATTAAGAAGAAAGTGATATATAATATTACATCTTAACTTATGCAGTAATTTTATCATATGATTTTACATTCTTTATTTGTGGTATTTCAATTTTTTCCCCGTATTTATTTTTAATCACCATTTCTCGTCTTTTTCTTTTTGTTTCTAATTTGAGCTTCCTTTCTCTTCTCCTCACTTGCTTTTTATATAAGCACAATTATTTCTGTGAAACATCAATTTTTATAAATATTGTACTTATGAAGCTGTTGAAAATGGAGTGGTAATATATCCTAAACTTAGGTATTCATTTTTTACACTAAACTCCACTTACTTACATAAAAGTGCTTACATAAAAGTAAGTAATGGCAGTTCAGTGAGCAACTGAAAATGGGAGAGATTCTCCTGAAATGCATCTTACTTTTATGTAAGTAAGTGGAGTTTAGTGTAAAAAATGAATGCCTACGTTTAGGATCAATTTTTATATTTAGAATCTTTCTATATAGACATTAGAGATGTCAATTTGATTATATTACAAAATATTACAGCTGTAATGAAATTAATTTGTCAGGTATACCAAAGACCACTGTCTTATTTGCTTTAAGATTTTTAATTTGGTCTCACACTGTGTTTTCTTCTATCTCTTTATCCGATTTTCAATATAGATCTTTTCTTCTCCTAAGATTCTTACTTGTATTATTAATGCCTGTATACTTCTAAAAGCCTTCTGAAATAATTACATAAATTTCAGCCAGTTTTGCCAGTATTTTTTGCCATCAAGTTACCAAATAAACCTTTTATTAAAGATCTCATCGTTTAATTATTTTTTATATTTTACTACATTGCACTTATTTTTGCTCTTCTTCTTCTTCTTCTTCTTCTTCTTCTTCTTCTTCTCCTCCTCCTCCTCCTTCTCCTTCTTCTCCTCCTCCTCCTCCTCCTCCTTCTCCTTCTCCTTCTCCTTCTCCAAGAAGTGTGGTTCCCCATCTTTCTACCAGATACTTTTCCCTCTCCTCTATATATCCTGGCTGTTTCCAGCTTTTCAATTCTCTTATTACTCTGTTCTTTGTCATTTTACATTCATTATTATACCAATCTTATCCTTTTCTATTCCTATTTCTTTCACTTTTATTCTACTACACACCCTGTTAAGAATGAATATGTTCTAATATTAAAAGAGCCTCCTCAGAATTGCCCTTGCTTAGGTTTTCTAATATTACATTTTTCTTACCCTAGCTATCCAACTTCTTATAGTAACACTATTTTCTTTATTTCCTCTATTTTATATTCTTTATTTAACTCCCCAGATACATTAGCAAATTATTCTTCAACTCTTTTTAGCTCCTGTACTCTTAAGCTTGGCTCTCAAAGGCAAATGTCTACTTATAATCACTAAATTGAAAATTTTAAAAATTATGAATTGTCTAAATTCCAAGAGCATACTATAGAATTTACCATATTTTGTCTTGAAACTGAATTCACCTTTTTTAACATCACTTTTGGTGCCATTACCTATAATTGAATGATTCCAGATTCTCTGATGATTATACACAAGAATTTACAGTAATTAATAATACCCAGAGGAAACGTAACAAACACTATGAGAAGGAATATAAAATAGGGAGGTTACTTAATAATGATAATGTAGAAATTCTTAACAAACTGCTAGCTAACGAAACATGGGACAGTACTTATAAAGAAAATGATGCAAAGGTAGCATGTGAGTCATTCTTAAAAGTAATGCAGCACTACCTTAATATGGCTATACCAAAACAGAGATTAAAATTAAATCAGTATACAGGAAAATCATGGGTTATGCAAGGCATACATAAGTTCTTAGGAAGGCTGAAATTTCTTAGCAATATATGCAAGAAAAGTAACTATAACAAACTTAAGAGCTATTTTAATAACTATAGAAAGATATATAAAAATGTTTTAACTGCTGCAAAAGAATACCATAATGGTAATATTATTAACTCTTCCAGAAATAAATCAGAGGCAATTTGGATGGTAGCTAAAAAAAAAATGGGATACAAGAACAAAAAAGAGGTGTACTATCTCAAGAATGAGTAAGGTGAAACATATAATGAACCTAGTGAAGTAGTTCATAAATTTAATGAATATTTTGTGAGCATAACCAATAAACTAAGTCAAAAAATACCGAGATATGGTCACACAAAGGTATACCTACCACATCCAGTTCAATTTTCATTTACCCTGTTATGCGAGCTACAAACTATTGTAATAAACAAATTAAAATCTAAGTATGCTTGTGGAGTTGACAACATAGATATTACCTGGAAAAAAATATTGTGCAAATATTATTAATCCCTTGTGTTATATTATGAATCTCACACAATCATATGGAACTTTTCCAAAGTACTTCAAAATTGCTAAAATAACTCCAATATTTAAGAAAGGGGAAAAAACCAAAGTTGATCACAATAGGTCAATATTATTGTGCTCTGTTTAAAAAATGCATGAAAAAATAATGTATAACCAACTGGATTCATTTTTTAAAACACAGAAAATTCTAACCCCTGCACAGCATGGATTTATAAAGCGGAAATCCACAGAGACAGCAAGCAATGAAAATGTTTATAAATCATTGGATAAAAGAGAATATAATAGGTCTGTTCCTGGATTTATCAAAGGTCTAGGTCAAAGATTTATCAAAGATTTTGCTACAGGCTGAAGATGGGAGGGATCACTCCCGAAACATATGTCCAGATTTTTATGTAAGTGAATGGAGTTAGTGTGAAAAAAACTGTATTACATTGTTTATATCAATGGGTAAGTTCATAAACATGATTACATTTAAAAATAAATAAATATTGTACTTATGAAGCTGTTGACAATGGAGTGGTAATATTCTAAACATAGGTATTCATTTTTTACACTAAACTCCATTTACTTACATAAAATAAGATGAGTTTCTGGAGAATTTCTCCCATCTTCAGTAGCTCACTGAACTGCCATTACTCGAAACTCATCCAGGTGTCTAGCCATCGTTTCAAGTAACAGCGTTCAGTGAGCAACTGAAGCTGGGAGAGATTCTCCTGAAAGGCATCTTATTCTATGTAAGTAAATCGAGTTTAGTGTAAAAAAATGAACACCGAAATTTAGGATACATTTAAAAATGTTTAAAAATACCCCACAACTTTGTTTATCAGTGACCATATATTGTTTCATTTAATTAATAATATACCATTAACTTAACCATTACCATTTAATCTCGGCTATAATAATAATTCTAAAAATATGGTTTCTCTTTTGTGATACTTATAGATTGCAAGAATTCTAATTTTATTACCCTAATACCACACAGTAATGCCATAAACTATTTCATTTCATTAATTAATAAGGCCTAATTTGGATTTTATATAAATTTTTATTAAAAGTTGTTCAGCCGGTGAGGAGTTCGCTTAGTTTGCACAGTTCCTGCGTGATGGACTTTTTATTAAACAAATTTGCCCTCACTTCTCTTCTAGGCTTATTCTCATATTTGTTTATAGCCCTTTGAAATAAAAACACATCTATCTGCTACTGCATTTTGCACACAGTTCCATTTATTTAAGGACCTTCAAATATTTTCAAATATTGACAGGTCATAATTTATTGCCTGTCTATTTATCCCTGCAAACATTTCTGAAATATGCTTACAAATGAACATTTTTATTTTTGCAGACACAGCATTGTTAGATGACCTTGAAAAACGACTTGAGAGAGCAGAAGAGGACTTCAGAGCAGCAGACTTGGATGGTCGGATACAGGCCTTAAAAGAAGCAAGAATCTCACAGGTAATATTTTGAATTATTTTAGTGATTATACTAAATTGCAGCTAATATGAAATGTATTTGATTCAAGAGAGCATTGTAGTTAATCAATTTGTTCACTGTTTGTACAATGAAGTATTTTTATAATAGTTTCTAGAATTATAAATGGCCCATAAAAATTCAAATTTCCTTCTTTTATTTTTGCAACAGAATCTCTGGATGAAAAACTATGAAGAGGAAATTGAACGACTGCAAGCAGATGTTATTAATATTGAGGATATCAGTAATTCTTTACCAGATGGATGTTGGAAGAGAGTCACACTCGAGCCTTAGTGATGTGCTAATTGTGGCTTAGAAAAATTTTTAACAGGTGGCCAAAGGTGGCTGTGATGTCAAATACTCAGACAACACCATAAAAACATAAGCAGGATTTAAGGCACTGAACTACCCAATGTTTTCCTTTATGTTTGGAAGAGAAAAGGAACAATGGGAATTGTGTGTGATTGTTTGATTACTGCTTTAGTTTTAAAAGAAGAAGAATTATTTCACTAAAGAACTCTGATGTGAGTGCTATTAAAAAATGGCATTAAGGGACTAATCAAAATATTTGCAACAAAAAAGTTACTTTAAGGTAAAGACAATCTTAGGTTCTTACCTATGCATTTTCAACATTGCACACCATATGCTTAAACACCTAGCACTAAGTTTATTGTCCCAGTGAACCAGTAGAGGTATACATGTAATTAAAAGTACCAAAGAATGCCCTCTCAGTATTATCTGAGATGAAAGGCAAAGACATATATGGTACAAAAGCTCACCAGAAATAATAAAAACTCTCTCAAAATTTTAGTATAGTTGAAGATTTGCAGAACTTAACATACCCAATTAATATTTATGTGAAAATATCCAAATGTAATATTATTTTCAAGTAAATGTTATTTTGAAACACACGGCTATACCCCCTACCTCTTATTAGAGGCAGTATTCATAGTGCATAATAAAAGTAAATATTTGCATACTTTTTTATGACATAATTTAAGAAAGTTCTAGAGATGTTTTTCCATTCCGTTTCAGAAGCAATAATATTAATGTATTATGTAATTTCTGATGAGGTTTTTTACCATTTTACCATTACCTTAAATGGCATGAAGACAGGGCACTTTCCTTATCTTCTAACATGGGATTCTTTAAAAGTGTAATTTTGTTTGTAATAGGATGTGCCATATTTTTCCCTAAGTATGTAATAGTATATGTAGTTGTAAAATAGTAACACGTTAAATCTGATTTAGTATTTAATGGATTTAGATTGTATAGCACTTTTTTTTATTTTTTTGTTAAATCAAAATACCTAATTGTTTTTCATAAGTCTAAGAAAGTCTGTAATATACTAGATTAAGTCTTAATCTGTTTCTTTAAAAAATGAAAAATCCCTCAGAGAAATGAAGTACCTTGCAATAATTTTTTTATACCAAAGATGTTTAGTGAGTACCATTTTCTTGTCTAGTTGAGAATGTAGTTTAGACAACTCACAAAGTTAACACTGCCACTAGAACAATTCATATTTGTATGTTTTGTGGTGTATTACAGCATAAAACTCATTAAAGATGTATTTTGGAAAGAAAAAAAAATCTGATTTATTTTATATTCATAAAACATTTTTAAAGAAATGGTTCAAAATAATTAGTTTACTATATTAATGAGACCTGTGTGGTGATGGAAGGTGAGCAAGCAATAGAGAATAAAATAATATTTTCCAAACAAATTCTAATTTAATGGCACACATCTCTGTAAACATTAGCGTGCTTGTTTTGATTTTTTCAGATTTGTTTATGTTGATGTGTAGTTTTTTTCATCATCACTGTCTTTGTTATGTAAATCTTGTAAACTCATAGTTACAAATTCTACAAATTTGTCACAACCTATTTCTTTCATGAAGTCTTCTTGTGGCTTTTCAGCATGTTGTACACAAGATTCCCAGTCTTTCTGTGTCACATTGTTAGTTTTATAATGAACAAGTTTTTCCTATGTCTTTCAGTTTAAAATCCCAGTTTCTATATGCAATGACTCTCTTAGCTGAAACTCACTTGGATTATGTTGGCAATGGTAAGCATGACTGCACAGTACCTATCTTTTTGGGATATTATCTTCATGAAATTCATATTACTCAACATCATTGCACAAAATGTGTTTGTTCTACAACAAAAAAGGCTTACAACTGTTTTCCCTCAACTTCTCATTAAATATTATATCCCCCATTATTTATGGTTTTGAATTTTTGAAGGACAAGTGTTTCATGTAACCAGCCTAGCTCTTTTTTTTTTAAATAGTGTTTAACACACATTTTTACTGCTGAGGCAGGTGGTAAGCAGCCTAGCTCTAGTTTAAGATTTGTTTACAACCACTTCAAGTGAATTACAATCAGTGAAACAAACTAATAGACAGCAACTCATCTTGAAAAAGCCAAATAATAAACACAAATTGGATTAAAAATATGTGATTTTGATGATTGATACAAAAGTATCTGTCTACTGTCTGATTACTTCATTAACATTTTGATTTGATTTATTTTATTTATGGACACTCTTTAACATCACAGGTCATCAGCGTCCCATTCTATTCAGGGCGTGAAATGGCCGACAAATTTTGTTCAGAGACCTTTTCTTTCAGGCTTGAGGTTCTTTTACGTGCCGCAAATGTACGACATGGGATCCACGGCTTTACTTCTCTTCCGGAGGAAGCCATACTTACAATTTTTACGCCTGAAAAAAATCCATGGGTCCTGGCCGAGTTTGAACCCACAAACTTGGGTTTAGGAGGCAAGTATGGTTACCACTGCAGCACCAGGACCGATTTCATTAACATGAAACTACAATATCTTGATCAAGCGTAAATTATATTTAAAAAAGAGGATTAATTCCATGAGTAGGGCCCAGTAGCAGGAGAAGGATGCAGCTATGTTGCACATCTCTGGATGGTGATACAATAAAGAGCTTCAAGGCCATCATCCCATTTGCCAAGCACTGTAGTGAAGGAGGGAGGAATGAAGTAAAGCAAAGGGTTATTAACAATCTGTGGGAACAAGTTTCACTTTTGTCTTATCTGAAGAAAAGCTGTGTGTCCACCACCATTCATATTCTATTTGATGTTCATTCATGTAAGCTTCTGTATCTCAGTTTCTACTGAAAAAAGCTTTTACATAATACAGCCATGTCAATATTTCCCCACTCCTCCTTACAGTTTTCTTTAGGCCATTATGCAAGGATGACTTTTTCAGTGTCATTTTATGAAAAGCTATAGGCTATTTAAATGGAAAAATTGCTGGATGATTCAGTATGGATTATTGTTTTCTGCTCCTTTTCTATAGACCCAAGATTGGGAGTTCAATCCTGGCCAGGGTCAATGGATTTTTAGGGCATAAAAATCGTAAGTATGACTTCCTTTGGAAGAAAAGTAAAGCCTTATATTTAAGGCAAGAAAAAGAACCTCAAGCCTGAAAGAAGAGGTCTCTGAGCTAGATTGACAGCCATTTCAAGCCCTGAATTGAATGGGATACTGATGACCTGAGATATTAAAAAGCATCCATATGTAAACTTAATCAACTACTCCATTTGAAAGTTGAATTGCAAGTATGACTCACTGCCTTATCTCATTTGCTTATCCAGACTTTGCTTGTGTTTGTGACATAGAATCAAAATATCAGTGTGGTAAATTGGGGTTAAAATTTCAGTTTGATTTTGACAATTTTTGAAACATGGCAAATGGGGTCAGGTTGGGTTGGGCCGTCAAGTTTATGTGAAGTGGTTTTTCCCCACCAACATTTCCAATTTTGTCCAGCTGTTTGCAGTTCTGTTCTACTTGGTGAACCAAGTACCATGTCTCTACATGAGGAATAGACAGAGCTAAGCTTTAACATTTGAATAAAAATGTATTTAAATTTTAATGTAAATATCTTTTTTGAAAACATAAGTAATTTTAGGCACATTTACAATTTTTAAATTAAAAAAAATATTTTGCTAACTGTCCATTCAAACATTAATGCTGTCCTTTATGTTATTGTTCTTGATTTACATATAAGACTATGTATCTATATTCTGTTTGGTAAATTGCTGATAGTGCTGTGACTTAGAGGTATTGAGTGGACTGGTATGGCAAGCACTTTGTTGCCAACTACTTGGATTATTCTGCTGTGCAAAGCAAGGTCTAAACGAATTAATGATTTGATAGTATGTAAGTGTTTTTTCTTTTAAATAATTGAATTCTTTTTGTATATCAGAGCATTTTTGCTCTAATGCTCAGCACTCCTTATCTTTAAAGAAACATCCTCTTTTTATGTTAACTATAAATATAACTAATTATTATGGTGCATCTGTAATGTTAGCTTTTAAAATTAGAACAGGAAAAATTAGACTTCTCAAAATCATGTTCCAGGAATTAGAACTTTTTAACTGCATTTATTCACCATAACATTTCTGTATAGAAATTTTGGTTTGTCAAAATATCTACATTGAGCGAAATGTATAATGAACAATGTTTGTACCTACAAAATCATATAGAATAATGTAATGCAGACTATGTTAGAGGTCCTTAACTTTGAAATTCATGATTGTCCAAAGACAAGGTACTTTTCAGATTGTGTGAGTTGAGGAATGAGTTATTAGTTGCTTATTACAATTGTCTGTTTCAGAGAAACCTGATTTTTCTGCCCTCATTAAAGATGAAAAATGGTGTTCAAAAGTTTTATAAATCTGTTATAGCAAAGCACATTTTCATAAGCCTGCCACTTATTGATACAATCCCCCACTCCTGCATTCTTTGCTGGCATCTAGAGGTACAAATTCACAGCATCACAACATTTCATCTTTTTAAAACTCTAGTATACTACAAATAAAATAAATGAATTCCTTTCACCCTTCTAACAGAAGATGCTGCAAGGTTCATTAATGGTAGTGCAGAAGAACTGAAGGACAAAAATGATAGTTCTTTAAGATGATGTAGATTGTGCAAAAATGATAGTTCCTTAAGAAGATGTAGATTACATGTCGTACAGAATGGGCAATACTTCTAGCATCTTCTGTAAGAATCATGAGTACAGAATTTATATATTTTATTTGTAAAACCAAAGTTTTAAAAAATGAAGTGTTGAGGTGATTTGCTGATGGTGGGTAGGGGGAGGGTATGCTCTGGTAAGCAACATGCAAATTGATAATTTTAAATATGCCTCACTCAATTTTTGAATATTTAAATAATATTAATGTGCTAAATATATTTAGTATTAATGATAGTTTTATTACATAGATTTATACAAATAATTATTTGTAGATGAAGTTCTCACTTCTTACAATGAAAATAATCTCCGAAAAGACCCTTTATGAATTGAACCATATCAAATGCTAAAATTTCATGATTCCAATAGAAGAAAAACTAAAACTTTCAGAAGAATTGGCCAGTGAAGTAAAAATTTGAATTGGAAGGTAAAATATTAAAACAGAACATAGCAGTTGTTGCTGTTTCAGAGATTATTTCCAGTTTGATTATAGAACATCTTTCAGTTTTGGAGCATAAATTGAAGCAATACTTTCCTTCTGTCAATGTGTATACAACTGGGTCTGCAGCCCCTTTGCTATTGATAGAAGACACAAATCACATGTTGTTAAATAGACAGGAGAATAGACTGGACTTGGGCTGATGGAGCTTGCAATTTGTATGTGTAGGGCACAATGCTATTACAATTCTGAGTTTTGGAGAAAAGAAAAGAAGATAAAGAAAAATTTAATAAGAAAATACCCTAATTATATTATTAAAGTTTTCAATAACCTTAAAGTTTACTTGAGCAGGTATTTCATGCATTGGTCAACATTAAAAATAAGAAAAGAGGGGAATTTCTTTTTACATGTTTAGATGTTGTACTTAGATCAAGAATTGCTGGAGCTCAGCAGATAAGCTGTTTCTTTCAATTTGTTTATGTTATTATGAAAAATTTATCCTTTTCCCATCAATAAGTTAAAATTAAACAGTATTGTTTTTATATCGATTTAAATAGCAGGGATTTTCACAGTAAAATATAGTATAATAAAACAAAATATTTATGAGGATCTTTTCATCTGCCAAACAACAGTAACCTCATCACAATGTTCATAAAACATACAGAGCAACACCTTAATGCTGTACTGGGGTAGTTGACAGTGGAACCATGCTGATGAAACATGAAACATGTCCAAATAAGTGGAACAAAACTAGTGAAATTTAAGTAAATTCCTCATAAATAATTTGTTATATTAGAATTGTTTTTATTATTAAAAATGCAAAATTCTATCTTAAACTTGAAGACACAAGAATTTAAGCTTTGTGAATAGAAAAGGTGAACTCGACAAAGACTCGTGCACTTGAAACCACAGTATAAGGAGCATTGCTATAGTTTGAAAATTGTTAAAATTACTTACCATTATGTCACTGGAGGTTCCAGATGGACTGCACATCTTTTGTGGTATTTCTTCTCTGGCATGCAGACCTCCCCAGACCATTTCCATAATTGCTTGTAAGGTAAAGGGTTAAATGCTCACACTTGTGATCCAATATTCTTTGGGAACAAGAGTCTAACAATTCTTTCTTTCGAAGACTATTTCTTTACTTAGTGCATATGTCATTCATTAAATTAAATGCTCTTTCATATTCTGAAATGGAAACTAGAACTAGATCTATAATCTGGATTAAACTACAAGTTACTGGTGGTTTCAAATTGCTGTCATTATATGTCCTTGTTATTAATATGGAAATGTTACTGCTAGTTGTAAATGCTTGCATCACCACATGTTATCTCTGTTTCAGTAGGCAAATTTTTATATTTACAACAGCCAGATCATTCAAAAGTCTCTCTTCCATTTCTACTACACTAAAATTAAGTATGAACTTGCTAAGAGGACAAGCTGTGGAATTTTCAAATTAAATTGCAGCAGTATACTTTTGGGACACTACAACATAAGGGTAATGTGAACAAGGCCAAACTTCAAAATCACAGCAACGCTTGAGGTGGTTGTCTATAGTTTTCAAGAAAAGTAAACAAATAACAAGCATTACAACAAAGGAATTAAAGTGCAATTTTTTTTAATTCAAAATAGTATAATTCTTACTGACAAATCAGTAAATGGATCAGGGCAAAACATTACTTAGGGAATTAAAAAATAAAAGGAATATAAGCATAAATACAATTAAAAGAAAAGACACATTTGTAATTATGTATTTATATCAGATAAATAACAACTTATAAAAAGGAAGCATTATAATCGAGACTAACAAAAACAGCAGTATTTTTGAGTAATCACAGTAATTAAACATGTTTTTTTTCTTTTAATTATATTTATGTTTTGTATTCTTTTTTATTTTATACTTTGTAATGTTTTGACCTAATCAATTTATTGTAATTTAATTTATTTATTCTATATTATTAATTTACTATTTGAATAAAAATAAATAAAATCTGTGTACCTATGTTAAGACCGATGAGTGGAAGAAAGGGCCCTAATGCTTTAACTTTGCCAGTATAAATAAACAAATAAAAAAGCAACAGGAAGCTACTGCAGTATCTCTCCCAAGAACTAGCAAAAACTTGGCATGATGCACTGAAGGCCAGTTTTTCTGAACAGTGAATAGGTTTTAACGCTCATATTTACTGCTGAAGCACACAAGCAGTGGACACTGGTGATATATGAAATTAAAGTTTTTGTTTTTTATGTATAAAGAAGGAAGTGTCCTAGGCCTAAGTACCTCCCCGACATTTGCCATTTATGGGGAGTGAGGGAAATCTGGAAAAGCCTCAATCAGGGTGGAGGGTCCTGGCGGGAATCGAACGCTAGATCTGCTAACGAATCCATGTGTTAGTGTGTCAATACACTACTTTTGAGGAGTATGAGGTCTTCCGGTAATGATGAAGATGAGGTGAAGGTAATTTTGGAAAATCAGAGCGGAATGGGTGGCAGGGAAGTTAGAATACGCGGAGAATACCAGCTCAGGCGCCGCTTCGTCCACCACAAATCCCACTTACGGTCACTGGAATCTTACCCGGGCCACTTAGGTGGAAAGCGAGCATCAAGCCACTTAACCACGGCGCCGTCTATTTATTCAAACCCTTGTTAAAATTAAAATCTTTGATTGAATTGTTATGCGAGCATTTCCATTATCAACTGATTTTGGAAATCGAAAGAAGGACCAATTTACTTTGGAAAAATTTTTGATGTTACGAGTTTGTCCACGAGATTTCAAGGCCGGGAAACGTTGGCTTATTTTCCGTGTAAATAGCTTTCCAAGTTCCCAGCCAGTTTAGCAATTTCTCCACTAGATAGAGTAATGCTTTCACAAATGGAGATGTGCGTTTGGTTTTGTTCCTACAGCCAGTGTGAACGCTAGGAATTATTTTGGTATACTTTTATTAATAGTATTAATCATTATGTATTGTTGTGTTCATATTGCAAGTTCGATTCCATGAGAAAGAAGAAAATGTTACTTTTCAGTCGTTCCCTACCAACGCATTTTAAAAGAGAAATGAACAATTGCTATTTCTACATAGGGTGAAAAATAAGAATTGGTCACTCAAGATAGCATCCAGAATATGTTGTATGTATTTCATTGAATCAGATTTCAGCATAAGTACTACTTCTTCCTAATACGTGTCATCAGTATTCACTACTTATCCTGCTCATAAAATTAAACGTCTGGATTGAAACGCAAGAAAATATCGCCTCTAAATTAGAATCTGCTCCTATAGCAACAAAGAAAATAAAGAAATATTGCTCAATGATGATGATGATTGTTGCTTAAGGACGCAAAACAGCTAATGTCATTAGCGCCCAAGAAATATTGCTCAAGGAATAATGTTTATAAACATGTAATTGTGATGCAAACGCCAAGAAGGAAACAAGAATTCAGAGTGCTGTACTATTTGCGGATCAAAAATGTAACAATATAAAAACTAAATATATGTTAAAATCAAAAGCAAATAATTTAAGGCAAGCGATACGCAAATTAAGTAGTAAAATAAAAGATCTGAAATCCTCGAAAATAGCTTCGCCTTCTGTATTTGACAAGCAAATAAGCAAAATAAAGAAAAATTATTATGAAGGCGTTATTCCCACTAGAACAAATGAATACTTAAGGAAATAATTACATAGCACATGGAGAAACCACACTGAAAATATGTGTACTTTAGCATATAAAATCCCAGTTGGGGTACGGATTTTTAAAAGTTCTTAGCTGCCTTAGGCTTCCGCATATGTAAACTCATGTGGCTATTCGAATGCAGAAACTGGAATAAAATATATGATTAAGCAAAGATTACATTACGAGGCCAAGAATCTGACCAATATTGAAGAAAAGTAGGGCTTCCTCGTTAAGATGAAATGGATATCAAGCCCAAAACAGCCTATGGTTGAAATATGATCAGTTTCTAGGGTATTCAAAAACTGAACTTGAAGAATCCGGCGTTAATGGGAACATTGTAAACAAACTTCTTTATTTTTTGTTTAGATGGTTGTCCTCGCCCTTCCCAATCTCTGTGACTTTATACTTCATTCGCCTATTAACTGGACTATAGTTATACAAGCTCACCCTAAAAGTACTATCTGCAGTGAAAGAAATGGGATTTCAAATTCAATGTTAGCATGATAAAAGTACGCAATGGCAAACTTTCAGCTAAAATTCAATACTCAACGACCTAAACCGGCCCCTCTTTCTAAGCTTTGATTTTAGTCGTGTGCTAAAGAACATTCGTTAAAGAATTTTTAGAAAGATTTTATCCGCGAGAAGCATTTGGATGCTCAAGTGAAGAAACTGTACACCATGCAGCATCAATACACTGTGAAGATAGTTCGTGGTTTAGCACGAAAGATAATTTTTCCTTAAAATCTTGAGAATATTAATGTTCAAAGAGCAAAGTATTTATTTTCGGCATGTGTTCTGGAGCGCTTAATACACTACCAATTGTGCTCCAGGGGTTGTGACAGATGTAGAGAGCCCTCATAAAACAATTTAATGTGTGGAATGAATCACAAAATGGCACTGCACGACTGTGTAACATAATGCATTCCTACACATCTAGAAACACGGACAAGTAGATTTCCCCTGTTGATGATGAAAGATTGAAGTGGGTGAAAGATGCATTTTTACCTTATATGAGAGAAATTCAGATGTCTGTTTTCAAAAATCACCAGACTAGTCCAGAAACATATGAAGCTCTTGTCCTTACTACTGTGTCAACTGTAAGATGCATTAAATACTTGTCGGTTGGCTTCCATTATATACTCAGTCAAAACCTGAATAGTGACGACATTGAGCTTCTTTTCAGTCATCTACGAAGACGACGTAGACTCAAGGTCTTGTATTTTGCCATCGAAATGCAGATAACTGGTATGATAAATCTATCAGATTCTTCGAAGGTGGAAAGACAATCTTTCGAGGCATTGTCCACAATTAGACAGAAAGTAACAAACGATATAGATGAAAATGATCATCACTCTACTGCCCTTCAGCTACTTGATGAACCACTGACAGGTAAGTTGCACCATTACGCTTTCTTTTTTGTTTTAGTTTTACTTCCTCTCTTTTCTTTTTCTTTAATTTTTTTTTTTCGAAGCTTGGGGATAAACGGAATTAAATAAGGGTATAAATGGGCTGGGGGAGCGCATCCATGGCTAAAGTTACAGATATCTATTTTCAAAGGGAAAATAAAAACGAAAATTTCCGATCGAGGATCCCAGGGAGGGACAAACATGCTTTCTCTACATTATTGGGTTTCTTTAGCGAGTTCCAAATATAGTTTATAGAAATTTAAGGTTTTTAAAAACATATAACTGCTAATTTTCAGAGCAAGCTATCACTATGAAACGGTTGTCCATGGCAATGATTGGTGGCTTTCTCGTAAAAGTTACAGACGAGAACTCAAAATATGAGTAATGTTTGGAACACATATCTTCGGCAAAGAATGACTGTCCACTGACGCGTCTAATCAAGATACGGGGCAAGAGGCCTTACGCTATACCTGTAAATAATTTGTTTACTTTTTGACGAAAACTTTGAATTTTACACGTTGGGCCTTAGGTTATCTAGGCAGTGTTATATATAGTTCCGAAATTCATTGAAAAATTTAAATGTAATGACTGTGATAAGTAGAAACTTGGAGATACACTTTAAAAATTTTTAAACCAAATCTCGACAAGGAAGCACGTAAAATTACAGAATGGCTTGCAAGAGAACTTCAGAACAACGCCTCTTAACCGAAAATTTTTAAAAGTCTAATTTCTTAATTTTTACCTACTCTGTCGGTAAGTATTCTTATAATACTATTCCATTAAGCTTTGTGTAACCTTCATTATTTGCCACTATGATACTTTCTTTTTTTGTTTATTTTTAATCTACATTACTCTTTTAAAATAAGCATACAGATGCAATTTCGTATGTATCAGCATGAAGTTTACAGCGCGATATCGAGACTTCTAGTGGCCGTTCATTAAACTATTTAGGCATTGGTTTGGCCATATATTTACCTACTGCCTTTTCCCTTTATACTTGTTCTGCGTACTTGTAGTTCTATGATATTTTGGCTTTGTATTTGTAATCTCGTAGGCAAGGGCTAAGATTGACATGTGGAAAGAAGAAAAGCAAGCAACAATTTTCATGTGGTCTGTATAATCTGAAAGCAGCGGAAATAAAAACATTATTTTTCGTGTGGCCAGTTTAATGTGAAAGCAGCAACAAATTGTAAGATTAGTTATTAAAATGGGTGAAACGCTTTACAGAGATTGGGTGGATGACCCCAAAAGTTGGGGTGCACCAATCAAAGCAATTGAAGTAAGTTAGGTTATGTTGAATATTATTGTTCATAGTTGGGCAAAATATTTGGGGGTGCGGGTTTATCCCCAGTTTACTTATTTTAACGAATTATTTAGAATTAATTGGGATATTATTGTTCAGAGTTTAAGTAAAAGAAATGTGTTCTGGTTGTACTTTTAACTTCTTTTATTTAAACTTATATTTGGGCAAGCAATTGTTTAAACAGTTACTATAAGTTTCAGGTATCTTTGATTTTCTAGCAGTTTTCATTTTTGTGTGCATTTTTAATTAGTACTTCAACACTTTAATTTATTTTTATTTATTTAACTAAATTGTGTTTTTGGCATAATACCTTACTTGCTTTAATGAGTAGTTATATTCACTAAAATATGATATTAATATTATCAAGTAGTAAACTACTGAGGAACCAAAGATGTTAGGTAGGGGTACTCTAATTATGTTATGCTTTTATTTGGTATTGCTTCATTTCATGAATTGGAATAAGAATAATTATATTTAATTTATAATTTAATAAATAAACTTATTGTAACATACAAATTGTATTCATGGGGGGGAGGAGGAGCAGTTACATCTAAGAATAGCCAGGGTGAAATATGTAAATATCTCTTGCATTTATTGTTTGTCTTAGTATTTTAATAAATAAATAAATAAATAAAAAAGCATTAAAGTTATAAGTATCTGTAAGAGTAAAACAAATACATTAAAAGAGGGGAAAATGTCCTATTATACACATCCCTTCTAAGTAACAATTATCTAAGGATAAATTTGTTTATCTGCTTTCCTTGGTACTACTGTTGACTGTAAGAAAGGGTGCAGGTCAAGCTCTGCCTCACTACATATTTTATATTAGATAGAGCTCTGTCACAAGATTGCCAAACATTGCATTACAAATCCTTATTTTTGGGACATTTAGGAAATTCAAAACAGTTTGTTAGAATCATTACTCATCTTAACATCATTTGTATGTATGCCTTCCACTCTGTATAATTATTAGAAATAACAAATGCTGGTTTTGAAATCCTAAAAAGCATCAAGAACATGTACAAGATTGGTAAAATAAAATTAATTGTAGTAGCGATTAGCTTACAAATAAATTTTATAATAATTTATTGTATTCTTTATAATGATACCATGGTTTTTAATATGCCTTTACAAATATACATTTGTTTCAGGAAAAATGGAAACTGGTTCCTGCATTCCTGAAAGTGAAAGGTTTAGTAAGGCAGCACATCGATTCATTCAATTATTTCATTAATGTAGAAATAAAGAAGATAGTTAAAGCAAATGAAAAGGTTCTCAGTGATGCTGATCCTTTATTTTATGTAAAGTAAGTGCACACACACATTACTATGTAATGTTAATTTCTGCCACAATAAATATTTTATCCTATGCATTAACAAATAATTGACTTTGAACCAAACTGATAGAACACATCTTATCACTGGATCATTTTTCTTTGTCACAGTATATTCTAAAATAACTAGCACATTTGAATAACTGTTTACATTCTCCATGATAGCATTGGTTAGTCCTCTGTGAATTCTTGATTGAAGAGTAAATCTTGTATTTGATGGGTACCTATTTAATAGCTGTATAGTATTTGAGTAGATGTCCTTGCTAAGCACATGCTAACACACTGCAACATTTATAACTGCCATATGATTATTTGCAGGTTTTTTAAGTTTGGTAATTTTTTTTGTACAAAGTAGCCAGCAATTAATATATTGTTTTCTTACAGAATGCAAAATCCTAGATAGTGTCTCTAACATAGAAGCAAGTTATGGGGTATAGCAATGTCTATAATTGTGTATTAAGAAACAGAGGCTGTTGCATAGTATCAAGATAGTTAAAAAGAAGAAATTGATTATAGTGAGCAGTGTTTCATGTCATTAAAAAGATAAACACAAGATAACACTGCAATGGCATGTTTAAAGAACAAATATGGGTGGTAATTTGAGGAAACATATGGAACTTATGTTAACATCTCCTGATTACACTTTTGTTTTTATATCATGCATTCAATTTGATTCAGCGTGTTAATCGGTCAAATTCACAGAATAAAACATAATTCCCATTTGAATTATTTCTTAAAAATCTTTGTCTTGTATTATATTTTGTTTACTGCAGCAAACGATGCTAGATGGAATTATATTTAGTAATATGTGGGTAACATAATCTATTTCACATGTTCAACTTTCCATAGAAATCCTAATTGAATAGTTCAACCTCCCAAACAGTGATAGAGAAAAGTCCAAAGTACATTGTGTACTGCATTATTTTTATGGTACATTTGCTGGCTGGAACCTCATAGTCTAGTAAAATGAAATACTTGTATAGGGCCATTAATAGTGTTGGAAAATTCATTTTGTCTGAAAATATTATATTTTATGCTGGATATTTATTATATTCTTGGCAAAGGCAATGTGATCCTCTTTTTGAGCATCACTTGTTATATAGAAGGTTCAATTATAAATAGAACTTGTTTTTTCTGAGCATGTCACATCACCCAACAATGTATAGGAAAATTAGATCCACAATTTTCACCTTTCTTTTCCCGAGGCAGGAGTCTTGCTCCATCTTGTCTGAATATGTAAGAATGATGAGCGAGCAGAAAGTACCACAGAGTATGGAATAATGCATTGTCCTAAAATTTCTTTTTGAAGAAAGAATTAATCTATAAGAAATATTGTAGCAATTCAAGAAAAAATATTGAGAAGATTCTCTCTCTTGAATGCACGTGTTTGGTGTAAGGCCTTCAGAGAGAAAAGAGATAGGATAAAGATTAAACCATGTGATCATCAGTCATCATTTGCTTAAATACTCACACTAAAGGAAAACTGAAGCATCACCGTAGAAGAATTTACTACAGCATTAAATATCACTGTTTTTGGCATACAAAACATAAAAATCATTTGAAAACAAAATTATATGCATGAAGGCAGTCAATCAACTTCTGGAATGATTAGAAGAAGGACAGCCATTTTAAAGTCCATAGTAACCACAGATGAACCCGGGGTCACTATTTTAGCAATAAAACCTTAGAAGTGATTGAGAGAATGAAGGCATAGCAGTTCTCCCAGATCAAAGAAAATGACTGGCTGGCAAAGTGATGGCAACATGTTGAGGCTGAAGATGGAGGGAAATACCTTTAAAACATGTCCAAGTAAGTGGAACAAAATTAGGTAAATTTGAGTGATTTTGTAATAATAATTTGTCATATGATGCCAACATTTTTGGGATTGAAAGGGGAGGAGGAACCTTGTGGATTTTCTTCAGAAAGGTAGAACGTCAATGCAAATTATTGTTTTGAAATGTTTTTAGTAGAGGTGAAGAAAAAGATCCATTTCAAAAGGGAGATTAGAGCAAATTACATCTGCTTCCACCAAAATGAAAGATTAGGCCCCATAGTGCCACAAAAACAATGAAAACTGAAGTTTTATTTATTTTGGATATTTATGGACTGTTTAACATCTTTGGTCATTAGCATCTCATTCATTTCAGGGCATGAAATGGCCAATAAATCGTGTTCAGAGGCCTCATATTTCAGGCTTAAGATTTTGATGTGCCATAAATCTACAACATGGAGCCTGTGGCTTTACTTCCCTTCTGAAGGAAATTTAACTTAAGAATAAATAAAAAATCCATTCCCCTGACTCTGGGTTTGGACCCCCTACCATGGGTCTGCAAAGCAAGTATGAGCTACTAGACTACCAGGACCAGTGGAAACCAAAGTGGGATTTCTTATCCCACCAATCTTACAATCCAGATATGGCCTCAAATGATTTCTATCATTTTTTAATATTTAAGATTGGTCTGGAAGAGGTGTGCTTTGAATATAATGATGACCTAATCAGAAGTATTCTTAGCAGATGCATGCAAATGAAAGATTTTCTTAATAAAGAGATAAAACAGCTACCAGGATCCTGGAGGGGGGAGGGGATAGAAGCTGGGAAGTAATACTTTGAAGGGTGAAATGTAAAAGAAGTAATTTTGGAATAAAGCATTTTAAAAAAAATCAAAGCTAGTTATATCTGAATGCTGTAGTATATCTTTAACAACTGCTTTCTTAGCTTATGCATTACCTAAGATTATGAACTATGTATCATAATCCTGGGAAGTTAGCATAAGGGATCAGCATTTTCTTAGCCCTGAATGATCATTGCCTTGCAGCATCCATGAATGCTACATTCATCTTGATCTGGAGTTGAGTTTATCATTATCTGCCCTCTGGTTTTCTAAGTAAATATCCTAATTCTTGATATATTTCCACCTACATTTTGCTGTTATTGAGTACATATTTGACTAGCAGTCTCCATCCTCACTCATTAGTCAATCTATGATCTTAACTTCAGTTCATTGATGTAACACTGAAATAAAACAGGACAAGGAAGAGGTAGTAGCTGTGCTACAGCATGTTACTAAATATGATGTAAATATAGTGGTGTAAAAAGCAGTAACTTTCTTTGGATTAGATATATTATTATGCTAAAAGGCTCAAAAGGATGGATAGATTATGTTATGGATTGGCTTAAAGAACAAAATATCCAGATATTTGAAATAATTTTAGATTTAGTAAATATTTATTTCTTTAAAAAAGAGGGATTAAGAAGGCAGATATTAGCTCTAGTGTTAGATTGACATTACCTTTCTAAAGAGTTTTTTATGTCATCAGTACAACCTTAACTCTTCCTGGTTTCAAAAGAAATGTCTTGGGACTCTAGTGCCAGCTAAGTTTTTCTGGTGATGTATTGGGGTTTGACTTCTTTGTGCAGATTCCAAGCTATCATAAAACTTCAAGTATGGCAAAAAGAAATGTTTTACTTATTGCAAAAATATTCTGACCTTCAGTTCTGGCATGTGACAATACAGTGCTAGAAATTTTTAATGAAAACTTAGTATTTAATTTTTTGTTTGTACAACTTGCATCGGCTATAACAATGAAATAGAATAGTCAGATGATATTGCTGGCAATTGTTTACATTAATTGCTCTGCACTTTGTGAAGAAATCTTATATAGAATTGTTTACTTATTCTGAATGCTATCATATTTTATGGGATAACAGGTTGTTTTTTAGGCTAGTAAATTAGTGATGTGTTCAGATAATATTGGCAGTTTTGCATATCTTCATGTTGACATATATAATCTTAGAGGTTGGTGGCTTAGCTGTGCATTAATCAATATTAAATTAGCTATTTTTTTTAAAAAGGTGGTATTCTGACAATTGGGACCCAGTCCATGCTTTACACCAAGTTGGTGGATTGTTGCATCCTGTTAGGTATATATAACCATAAAAGAATGCCAAAAGCCTAAGAAAAACATAACCTTTAGAACAGATTTAGCTTAGCACTTGAATGTGTCTTGAAGATAAAATGTTATTTGAAAAAAATTAGATTTAAGCCATGAGCAAATTTAGTTTATGCATTCATTGCAATGGCTAAATCCTGTTAAAAATTGTTGGTGATTGACATTCAAATAGCCCAACATACTTCAAAGCTGATTTGAAGCCAAACATGAATTGAATCCACCCATCAGTAGTGAGATTTGTGTTAATATAAATAATGTGTGAAGAAATAGAATAAAATAGTACTGAGTGAGCAAAGTTTAACTTAACTAAAACTGTTAATTGGAACTTGTGCAGTGAAGCTAACCATATAATTAAGTTCATTGTATGATTGAGTTGAACTACATACTCTTATTGCTTCACTTACTTGTTTACAATATATAGAATTAGTTTCAAGAATGCTTTTATTCGCATCTTCAGCTAACAGTTTAACTTGATTGCTTAATGTGCAGCAATGTCGTTAATTTTTCTCAGCAAGTGTGCAGCATTTATGCAATAACCTGACAGAAAAATCAACAATCAATCACCTAGAGCTTTGTTCACCACATAAGAGGCAACTGAACAGTAGAGGAAAAAAGAAAATAGAAACAATAATAAATGAAGGAAAGCAACATGTTTATGATCCCCTTCAGTTCCCCTCCCTTAGATTTGGTGTCCCTACCCAAACTCTGATTTCTAAGGTAAATACCTGGTAATGTGCAATAACGAGACTATAATTTTGTGTGAATATGTTGTACATACTGTGATCAATAAATACGGTGAATGATTGATATCATGATTTATTTATTTGCGGGAAGACTATACATCGTCCAGGAATACTGCTTAATGTCCTTCAAAATAATCACCTCTCATAGTTATGCACTTCTGATAATGCGTATAGAGATCTCACATACTTTGGACGAAGGCAGCCTGTGGGATGCAGTTGAGTTCAGCATTCACATTAGGTTAGATGTCGACATTGTCCGAAAGGCATTGTCCTAAGTGTTTTTTGAAGAAAGGAAAAAAGAAATAATGGGCAGGGGCCAGAATAAGGGGTATGAGGAGCACAACAAACCCTGATGTGCCAGAAATGCAGGTTATGGTGGTATGGAGTCTTGCATTATTATCAGAACACCAGGATCCATTTTCGGTGTACTGGGGACACATGGGTCTGGTCCTCTTCAGAAGGCAATCCAAGATGTTCACTTAGGTGGCCACATTCAATATCATGTCTTCTGGTAGGTATTCTTTATGAATAATCCCTCCAGTATCAAAAAAGGTAGTCAACATTGTCTTGATGTGCGACTTCTCACTCCTAGCCTTTTTGGATTTTGGTGATCCTAGGCCATGCCACTCCATGCTTTGCCTCTTCGATTATGAGTTGAACTTCAAGCACCACGACTCATTGTCTGTAACGATCCATTCATGAAAGGTGGGGTCACTCCCCACCATGTTGATAAAGTCTCTGGTATGCCTCCATCTGTCTTGTTTCTTATCAGGAGTCAAGCAGTGAGGCACTAACCATGTACACAGTTTTACTTACCCAACTTTTTGGTTACAATTGCCCAAGCGCTCCCATACGATATTCCGGTGGCCTCCGCCAACATTTGATCCGTAGTTGACAATCTTTGGTCAAGAGTTGCCAAATTTTCTCCATGTTTTCGTAAGTACATGGCATGAAGGGCACATCTTTCACGCTGTCCTGACCATCAGGGAAGTGCTTGTATCACTCATACATACTTTTTCGATAAAGTACTGTTTCCATACACCTGGTGCAACATGTTGTGACATTCTCTTGGCATTTTCCCAAGTTTGCAGCAAAATTTTACATTTGCACATTGCTCCATTTCACCCTTAACAGCATTGCTGCACTGTACCTAACTTCCAGAACACATACATATAAAGTACAATAACCAATGGCCTTGCGAATGATGACTGACTGATCTTGAGTCAGTTTGTATGAATATTTACCATATTTATAACTTTATTTTAGTATTAATAATGGGGGCATTAAATTATGAAACATTCTATTATATCAATTATTAGTTGATCAGGGGCATCTTGAAATATCTCTTTTGTACCCATGGTTCAAGCATTCAAACCTGGCTGAGATTAACATATTTTTTGGGATGTAAAATCTTGAGCTTAAGACCTCTGGAAGTGACTTAAGGCCATTAATCCCATATGCAAGGATTTATGGCCCTCCATATTTGCTAAAAGAAATCCATAAACAGAATTACAAGCCATTTCACGTACAAGCAATGCTTAAGCATTAGCCTTATGGCACTTAAATAAGGGGCTAACCCCTTATCCTTCTGACATTCATAGATGCTAATTTGATTTGATCGAACCTGGAACAGTCCTTAGGCCTGGTCCTTGTAAGTCAGTGATCTCAAGATTGATATGGAAATTAATTTAAAGAGTCTAAAGTTACATTACTCATAATGATATTGATGATGGTTGTGGTAATAGTATGCAGTTAATTTTTGTTCCCTGCCTTACCAATGGATTGTAGTATCTTAAGTTCTTTTATAATCAATCAACTTTAGTATTGTTTTATCTAATATCAATTTTGGGAATTTTGTTTTTAAACAGGGCTTAATCCAAAAATTAAATTAAAAATTTAACATCAATGATGTAAATGTTATAGGTACCTAAATGTTAATGTGGGTACTCCAGATGTGGAGGAAGGTTATAATATCTCCAAATCAACAACACCCCATGAGTGTCGACTGAGAGATCTCACTTATTCTGCACCAATTACTGTCAACATTGAATATACTCGAGGAAATCAGCGTGTTGTGAGGAATGATTTGTTAATTGGCAGGTTTGGATAATTTACCTAGCTTTTATATATGAGTTTTTGCATACTGAATACTTTCATGCATTTTTGACAATTGGTTTTGTTTGCAGGATGCCTATTATGCTTCGTAGCTCTAATTGTGTTCTGTCTGGCAAAACACAGTTTGAATTAGCAAAAATGAATGAATGTCCACATGATCCAGGTGGTTATTTCGTTGTTAAAGGACAAGAAAAGGTAAGATTAGTGATTTTTCAACATTTACAGATTAGCGGCACTGGTTTAATGATTTAAGTGTTCATAATATTAAAGTGAACATTACTTGTAGTGGGCATACTATATTATGTAGTGCAAACAATGTTACAGACTTGCACTGAAACAAGGTACTTAAAAGGGGAGAGTGAAAGAAAGAAAGAAAGAAAGAAAGAAAGGAAGGAAGGGAGGGAGGGAGGGAGGAAGGAAGCCCTAAAAACACATGCACATAAATAGCAAATCATTACAGAAATATGCATATTTCCTTCACTTGCATATAATTCTAATTGCCTTTATCTCTTTAAATGTTGTGCCTGCAATAGAGTCGACTTTTGTAGGTGATTACTGCCTGAACATTAGGAGGGAAGAGTTCAGAGGAGAGCATTTCCATAGCAAGCTTGCATAAAACTTACAACTTGTTTTATTCAGTTGGAGTACTCATGCTGTTGGTACAAATATAATAAGATGACCTTTTGAGAATAGCATGAACAGGAGGTACGTAAAGAAAAGATATAAGTTCTCAGTGTTGAGGCATAACTGTTTTCTGTTAAGAGATTAAGACTCCTGCTGCAGCTCAGGTCCTGTGTGTGCTGGAGGCAGAGATCCCAGCTTCATTTCCTTGTGCTTCTGCCCACTGTGATAGCTAGACTAGCAAAAGATGCAAGAGATATTGTTCCCCTGTACTAATAGATTTTACAAAGTATTCATCAAGGAGAATGACTTATTCTAGCCATTTCCTTGTATACTAGATAGGGTTATTGATGGCTTTCATCAACTCTAATATTCAGTTTTGCTAAATGTCAAGATTAACATCATAATGTTGGTTGATTGCTTGGTTGCTAGCAGTAATTGCAGATCCTGATTTTTATAATTTTTTTCTGTAGCTTCCAGTAAAGAGCTTCCAAATTATTTTTCATTTATTTGTTGTTATCAAGTTGACTGCTTTTCAGTAAATGTTCTTTGTTTAGGACAGTATTCTGTCCTTACACAATGGGCAGTAGCTGTCCTTGACTAATTTCGTCCTGAAGAGATGTTCTGACAGGCAATCATGTCCAACAATTAATTGCAGTAATCCCACCTCCTCATGGAGCACCTGGGTAATGCTAAGCAGATTACAGCTATGACAAGCTTTTCAAGATGTGAGAGCTTTAATATAGTGTCATCCAAAGATCTTAAAGGTTGAGATTGCCTTATCTTTTGATGTCATTGTAAATTCCATCAAAACTAAACATTGACTTTTGCTGAACTAGTACTGGTACAAACATTGAAGAGAGCATTCTAGAATGTTCTAACCAGATGCTGAGCCTGTTCTTTATGAATCTCTGATCACAGCTTGCAAAGAGATTAACTTGGTTAAAAATCTTATTTTGATTTAAAGTAAAACACTAAAAATCATGTCGTCACATTAAAACTCTCTTTAAGTTTCACAAACACACTTATAAAAGTAATTTTGGTACATGTTTCGTGAGGTACATTCCTCACATTGTCAACCAAAATGACGACTCGTTTTGGTCGTTTTTTGGTCGTCGTTTTGGTTGACAATGTGAGGAATGTACCTCACGAAACATGTACCAAAACTACTTTTATAAGTGTGTTTGTGAAACTTAGAGTTTTAATGTGACGACATGATTTTTAGTGTTTTACTTTAAATCAAAATAAGATTAACAAACGTTTCACTGTGTGGATTCCGAAATTCCATAAACATATTGGTTAAAAATATTTCACTTAATATTATTGTAATATCAGTTATATGATTGACTTAACTGTGCAAGTTCCAATTTACATTTTAATTAATATTTAATTAGTTTGTTTAAAATTCTCAATAAAATGAATATATCATTTCAATAATATATTTAACTCAAAAAATATGATTTAGTTATATGAAAAAAATATGATACAGTTCAATTTTATGTCATCTAAACACTCTTAATGCTTCACTTACTTGTGAAGCAAGTTAGTGAAGCATTAAGAGTGTTTAGATGACATAAAATTAAATCAAATGATTAGCTTTACTGTGTTTAGTTCCATATATAATTTTTAAATATGATTTAGCTTCACCTCATGGTAATATCTGAATCTTTTCCCAACCTCCTATGTACATCCTCACTCCAGTATGCTTCTTTCTTAAATTGAGGCAGAGATTCATGAAGCCCCCAAAGAATGGGACAGTCAATTTAGAGGCTTTATAGCAACTTAAGCATGCTCCTGATGTTTATGATAAACCAGTAATAGCTAACTAAAATTGTTGATTGGAACATTGCACAGTGAAGCTAATCATATGTTAAGATCATTATGTGATTGAGTTGAACTAACACTCTTTTGCTACATATTTAAGCAAAAGAGTGTTAGTTTGACTCAATCATACAGTGATCTTAATGTAGTAATAGCTATATTTTTTAAAAAATATTGTTTAATGCCTGTTTTTACTACTGTGGTATCACAGGCAGTAAACACAGATGTTACATGGAATTTATTTGGGAAAACTGGGAAAGGAGTGGTTTGAGAAAGTAGCATTTTAAGCCTAAGCTTAGGCTGTCTCCAAAGCTCTTGCCATTGGTGACTGAAGAATATCTGGAAAAAACTTGGTCAGGGAGGATGGTAGGATTGGAATCACAGATCTTCCATTCATTAGTATGTGCCTTAGCTACCATGGCCACCCATGTCGACAAAGCAGTAGCGTTTCTAAGTCCTGATTAGAAATATGTTTAAAAAAAACTGTTCAGCCAAATAATCTGGAGTACAGTATCATATGTTCCCAAAACACAAATTGAGGCTTTTCCATTGTGCATTGTTCACTTGTTAACCTTATATTATCATTATGTAGTGTCTGCATTGTTTATAATGCAGATATTACCATATCAAACACTTTCAAGACCAATAAATGATTCACACATATATTCAGATTTAATTATGTAAACAGTTAAAAGTAATAATTAGGCAATGAGAAGAAATAAATATGACTGCCTCCATGGTCTAGTGGTACCATTTGCAATTATTAATCTGGAGGTTCAGGGTTTGAATCCGAGTTAGGTGAAGCTGTATGGGTAACATTTTTTATTTTTATTTACTTATTTATTTATTTGGGGGGGGGATTTTTCCTTACTGAGAAGATGAATGCCAGATAGCTTTAAGGTACCAAGGACTGAGCTCATGAATTCATTTCATTAATCCATACAAACTTACACCTAAACTGTTCAGTCTACAATCTATAAATGTTGCGAGAAGATCAATGCAGTCAAAACAATATAAATAAAAGATTTAAAAAATATGCATGCAACAGAAATGTTTTATGTAAGCTTTTCGCATACTCTCCATTACCTTCATTCAAGCTACATAATAGCAATACAAGTGGCCTTATTGCCCGATGAAATAACTCATCGTGTGTGGGTATACAAGAAAGAGTCTGATGGAAACTCTTATTTTTCTATCATTTTGGCTAAACTCATCCTCTGGATTCTTATAGCCCTCCCCTTCAGCTGATATACCAGACTTGTTACTCTTTTCACAGTTGCAGCAGTTTTGTTAAAAACAGTGATCAGTTCAAACAACTCAGGCTTACTGATATCAGTAGAACATGAAGTCTGAGTTTGAATTGACTCAATGCCGTAAATCAGTAGAAAAATTACTCTTATTGAATAAATTTGATATGCATAGTCACACAGCTTAATTATCTACTTCTATGTGTAAGAAAATGCTTTTGAACTGCATTGGCTGTAATAAAATTACCTGTTAGGGAATGTAACTAGTTATTGATCATTATCCTCATCTTAGACAATAGTCATGTCTTTCAGGAATCCCAACTTCAGAAATCAGCTACACTTGAGTCTTCCAATTCCATAACTGCTTAAGTCCATTTTACTTAATTTTAGGAAAACATTAAAATTTTATGCATTATAAATGAAATTTTAGAAGAATATAATTAGTATGGAAGTAGCAGAATATGTTTAGTTTTCATTTCATACTGGATTTTGAAATATTCTGGGTGTACTTTTTACATAATAAGAGAAAATATATTAAATATAGGAAGTTGTGTTACAGTATCTTGGATTTAAGTAAACTAAGTTCCCATTCGAAATATGTGTTCAGAGGTTGTATCTATGGTAGAGTTCATCAGACTGCAGCAAAGCACCATGTTTCATGGGGCTGTCATTTTCTTTATCAGAAGCTTCCCCACCTTGTTCAATCTTATCTTTCACCACAAAGTAGCAAATCACTGAGATAGGCTAGCTCCTCTCTGTTGTGCCAAACGAGGCCAAAGTGCTTTGACAGGAACTGTTTCACATCACTCACCTTTTTCGGATTCATACGTGTATCCAATTCTTTAACTGCTGGATTCATGAAAATCAGTCCCTTTCCTTTCTTGACTGTAGACTTTGAGGTTCCCAGATAAGTACAGTAAATTGGTTCACCAAACAAGACCTTGTCCATTTTTGGTGTGATGTAGAATGAATCTCTTGGCAGCTGCAAACTTTGAATGCCAATGCTAAGGATTTTTACATTGTTGCCTGCAGCCATTTCTCCCAGTTGTCTTTCTACATTTATCTCTTCTGTTATGAAATCTTGGCAACATTTTAGTGCTACTGGCATTTGTATATTCCATTTTGCTAATAATTCAAAATCTTACCTTGCCAAAACCTTACAACAGCTGAAACAATTTGTACATAAGTTACAAAAATTTCTTTTATTTTTATATATGAGTTCATTGTGAGAAACTTTACAAAATAGATTCTGTGTACAGAAGTGGATTTTAGTATTTTTGTGCAAAGACATCATAGTTCACCATAATGTGTTTAGGGGTTTGAAATATTTGTGGAAACATTTTAATTTCAAACCTAATATCTTACAAATCATGGACTTCAATAGTTCTGGCACAGGAGATATTCATATGAGTTTTACCTAAGAAATTATAACATTTTGAAGCAATCTTTTGGCACAGATAGATGGAGAAAGATATAAAAAATAATGTAATACAAGAAAAAGATATTTGATGAATTTGGACTTGAGGAATTTTGAAGTTGGACAACTCACTTGCTAGGAAGGTACTCATAGTCTGAATGCACAATGTGGTAGTGGGTGAAAAAGTATGCATGCATGTGCACAAACAATATCCTTCACTAATATAGTGACAAGAAAAAATGAAGTAACATGTTTAATGTCACAACATTATAACATTGACTGTACTAGTTATATAGATGTAGCTTTATAGACTTTTTTACGTAAATAAGGACTGCAATTAAAGATATTTAATGTATTATAAAGCTAATTTTCATGTTTTAGGTAATTCTTATCCAAGAACAGTTATCACGCAACAGAATGATTGTGGAAGAAGATAGAAAGGGTGGTATTCAGTGCCAGGTTACTAGCAGCACTCACGAAAAGAAATCTCGAACTGTAATCATGGTTAAAAATGGAAAATACTATCTCAAGCACAACACACTACAAGATGTAAGTCTGTTCTATCACTTTTTAACAAAATGCAGCATTTAAGAGCAATGCACACATATATACATTTGCTTTATATTTTAGGAAATTCCAGTGGCCATAGTATTCAAAGCAATGGGAATAGTATCTGACCAGGAAATAGTGCAAATGATTGGTTCAGAAGAAATAATGCTGCAGAAGTTTGCACCATCACTGGAAGAATGCCATAAGGCAAATGTTTTCACTCAGACCCAAGCTCTTAAGTAAGTGGATGGAACAACAAACATATTTAATTCCATCATTTTTTAGCTTAATATCCTTAAATTCCTTCATATAGAGCCGTTCAACTGCAATTAAATGTCCTTATATGAAATTGACATAATGGTAATTAATTGCTGTTAAATATACACTGCAGAAGTTTTTAGTTTATATGAGGGTCACTGAAAGTTTTGAGTATGATCGTAACAAAATTTTTAAAGCTGTGATCTTTTCATAGCATCTTTTTAAAGTATTCTCCATTACATTCTATATAAGGTCTGATCATTTGTTCAAAACAGTATGTAAATGCTAAATGCCATGCTTCTTTGCATAGGGTGAAAAACATTCGTTGTATGCAGTCACTGTGACTTCGGGTGATTCAAACCATTGAACAAGATTTTTTTTCTTTTATTTTGAGGAATAAAAAAAATTCCTTTGGGCCAGATCTGGACTGTAGGGAGGATGGGGCAAACATTTGACTCCTGCAGAAATTGAGTTGTCTCCAGTGCAGCATGGCAGAGGTATTGTTGTGGTGCAACAGATTACTTGCAAACCAGTCTTAGGACACTTTGTTCTCAGTACATTAAAGACTTGGGGCAGGCATTTTGTGGTGTATCATCTGACAGTGATAGTTATCAATGAGACATGTGTTTCAGTTGACCATTTTAAAATGAATTCAAAATTGTTGTATTAACAAAGTATCAAAAAACTATTCATCTCATGTGCAGGTGTATAATTTGAAATCAATACCTCCTGAGTATTAAGAACCCATCTCTATTAAGAATATTAGTAATATTTTTAACACATTATCAACTACAAATATTGTACTTACGAAGCTGTTGACAATGGAGTGGTACTATATCCTTAACTTAGGTATTACTTTTTACATCGAGCTCCATTTACGTACATAAAATTTATGTAAGTAATTGGAGTTCAGTGTAAAAAGTAAATGCCTAAGTTTAGGATATTGTCTACTACATTAAAACGCTTGATTGGTACAGAAATAATTGGCTAATTACTAATTTTGTGGTATGTAAAGGCACAGATTTATAAAAGTGTATAACATTTTTCATAGCTTCATCAAAATTGTAGGAGTATCATCTTCAATAGAATTATTTTTTATACTTAAGTACATGTGTAGGCATAATGAATACTTATGTGGACACCAGTGTTAATAAATTAATATTTATGCTCTAAATATGCCTTGAATTTGGATGAATGTTGACATTTAATTCATCTCATTAGAAAGGACAAATAACAAGCTTGTATCTTGTGTAACAATGTTGTACAATTTCCCACTTTCATGTTGATCTTTCAAGGAAACAATAAAACTAACACTTAGAAAAGTCCTAAAAAGTAATTTCAGTTTTAGAAGATTTAAAAAAGAAAGCAGGGTCTTAACAGAAATGAAGTATGAGGGTCAGTCAAGTGAAAACAAGAAATTGGTTGCCAAAAATCAGGTAATGCACCCCTATGGGGGAAAGTTTTGGAGTTGATACTATGATTTGAGAACTGTATCATCAGAGCTTGGCCAACCTGCAAGCACAGAAAGTGATGCACAGCAGTATAGTAAAAATTGGGTTCACAGTAACAGGAACATCCAAGTTCTTGCAGTGTAGTATGGTGCAGTTTCTAGCTGCTGAATGTGTTTCACTAATTGAGATTCATAGCCATATGGAGAAGATGTATGTGGGCAAACATCCATGGAAGATGACCCATACCCTGGCATGAATTAGGATAAGTTTGCAACATCTGATGTGCTATGAACAGAAGAGGAAGGTTCTTGGAACATATAGCGGCAGTGGATGAATCATGGTGTCACCTTGTGATTTCTAGATTTTTGGCAATCTCAAAAGTTACCTGCGAGATGCTGGTTTGTGATGGATGGTGATGTGATTGAATTAGTACCACCAGCAGCCAAAATACTTTTTCATGAGACAGGATAAAAAATCAGGTGGTATTGGCACCTAAACACTGGTGGCATTTGTTTTGAGAAATAAAAATCCTCTATGGAGAGTAAAATTACTTCTTGTTTTCATTTGACTTATCCTTCAGTTTATTTTTCAAAACTCTCTATTATATTTTTGCTAGAGCTTTCATAATGATTTTATGAAAAACCTCTCCTACCAAAATGGCATTAATGTATTTTTACTAATATATAAGTAACAAAAGAAGATTCTGCATAACAAATTAATTTTTTTGCTCACAGTCAAAAAATACAATTTATAAGGGAAGAGTACAGGTTGTTAATGGTTTCAGTTTCAGTGCATTGCAGCACAGGCAGAAGTTTTAAGTTGTGCTTTTACAAAGAGCAAATTGCTGAGGGTATTTCCCCTGTTTGCCGAATTCAGATTGTATGTAGGCATTCTGATCTATAACTAAGACATCTGTACCAATGCCACTGAAATAAATAATATGTAAAATGCACAAAATAGTAAATTTTTCACATTGTCATACTTGAAAAATGAAACTTGTTTTTCTGACATTCCCAAGAAATACAGTTTACATGCATCGTTCTATGTATATTCTAACAAATATGATTTTTAATTTATGAGTTAAAATGTCCATACAAATCACTTTTTTGTTGTTATTGTTTTTGCTTTGCTTTAAGGTTTAAGTGTTGTAAAACATCTACATAAATGCCTTTTATGTTCCACTTAGCAAATATAGAGTTAATGCTTGGTACTGAAAGACCAATAAGCATGGATGTCAAATTCATTTCCATGAATACTGAATGCTGAATACTTTTACCAATATTTACAAGACACATGCTAATCAATTTACTTTTTATCCATTTTAAATGGTTTCCCTTTTAGTTAGTTCATTTAGGGCTAGTTGCATAAAAGTTAATCGGAGTTTAAGCCCTAAAATTAAACTTCAGCCAAGCTGAACTTAGAATTTTGGTTGTATAAAAGTTAACTAAGATCACACCTTGATCTAAGATGAAGATCTTAACTAGCAAATTTTCTAAGGTTAATCTGGGTGAACCTTGGTTAGTGAAGTTACACAATTACTTATATTTATCTTTAAAATAAAGGTAAGTAAAATGGTGAGTCATTATTTTGAATTGTATGCATGAGCATTTTGTGCTTTAACTATTTGCTGAGCACATTGCTGAAAGTTTATAGTGACTCATAAGGGTGTGTTTGTAGGTTATGTTATTTTAAGATTTCAGATTATTCTATTGGTGCAAAAATGAAGAGTTAGGATTTCAACAAGTGTCTCGTATATTTCAACACAGAAGGATTCCATCATTGAACTTGTTTAAAATAGTTTAAAATGAGATTTTGATTATATCCACTCCTAAGAACATAAACAACACAAAATCATGCATTGATCCCAATGTTTATGACTCTGCTCATACTATAGTTCTTTGCTTCTGGTAGTTTCCAGATGGTAATTGGGGATATATTTAATGTGAATAAAGGAATTGCAAGTAGAACCATATACAAAGTAGCAAGAGAGAAATTGGAAGTTTAAGACCCCAGTTCATCAAGATGAAATAAATCAAGTAATGTGAGGCTTTTATATATATGCAATTTCCCCGTAGTTCTAGGTGGAGTAGATTGTACACACATCCCTATCATATCACCTGGTGACAATAATGCTGAAGTTTACAGAAATGGCGCAGTTTGAAACGGGAAAATTTCTACAAGGCGTGCTCTTGGGAGACAGTGAATATCATTGTTGCTAATACCAGCAAACACCTACAATGCATCAAGAAACCCCTCAAGAACAGGCTTATAATAGGATCTACAAAATGGCAATATCAATTAAGATGTCTCTCTTTTCCTATTTAAAATTTGCTGTTCGAGATCTCTTCTTTTTTTCCCCATCCATTTCATTTATATAGTATGTAACAGTAGCTGAGAAAAAAGAAAATCTAATGGCATAAACAATTTACATTTGATAAGGTATTATTATGCTTTTCATTTGCATTTCCCTCGAACTTAACACTGTTGTCATATTTCTTTGGTTAGCACTAAACCAAATTTGTGTGATCTACAGTTAGCATTATACAAAAAGAATAGGGCATTAAACTAGATTCATTTCTGAACTTTGATTAAAATTGAACCACAGTTAGTAATTTTTATGTAATGGCCCTTGTTTTATATTTTACTGCTTAATATAAAAAGAAATTAAATGTGCAAGTGTCAATTTCAGAGATTGTGGGAACATTATAAAACAAAGTAACCATTTCAATATATTCTTCAGTATTTCAATGCCAAGTATTTGTTATGCATAAAGTATTTCCCTATATGTTCTTCTTTTGATTTATATTGTTGCAGACATCTTGGTTCAAAGGCTAAACAGAAGAGATTCTTTGTTGCTGGTGCTCCTAAGAAATCACCCATAGATGATGCGAGAGATATCCTGGCTACAACTGTTCTTGCTCATGTTCCAGTATGTTCCTTCTATAGTTTTAATGAATAATATAGTGTCATTAATAATGAAATTCTGGAGACTATTAAAATTACTTTGTTACAGTGAAATTTTGCTATATTGAAATACAGTGTATTTTGAAAGAAAAAAATATGCCCACTATTTTGCTCTTACTCTGGTGTTTCTGCATATTTTGATTAAAAGTCAGAAAATATCTCATAACTAAAAACAAACTTATCAAGTATTGCATTTAAAAAGAATTATTAAAAAAAATAGGTAGTTTAGATTCACAATTAAGTATTATTAATTACACTATATTTACAAGATATCTGCTAAGGTTAATAGATGGCATGTTGTTTGGGAAACCATTTTGTGAGATCAGTGATGGAAAACAAATGGAGATAAAAACTTTGAAAAAGTTATATCACACACACGACAGCCACAGTATGCGACAGCTGTGCCATGCCAAAATCTTTAAAAACAATAGTTTGTGTTGCATAATCATAAGTGATGGAACCTCTGTAACCATAAACTTGTTGCCTTAATATTGAGCTCACCCAGTAGCTAATGTTAGACTCTGCCAAGCTATCTTTGTTTAACAACAGGTTCTGCTCTAACCCTCTCTCTTTTGTTATTTACCCCAGATTGCATCAGGCTTATGCTGTTGTCTTTAGAGAAGGAGTTATTTCAACTCTAGTGATAATCTTCTTCTCGAGAGTTTATTGCAGCATTGCTGCACATTATTATGCTAAAGTAGTACTTCTTCATGTAAATTTTTCCTGCCAATTATTTCAACCAATATGTCCTCTAATATCTTCCATCTGCATTTACATTAAGAAACCTTTCAAAATCATACTAGCCAGCACATCATGCTTGTCATCCATAAGTATCCACTCATTTTCTGCTTCTGAATCGGTGCTTGTCACTTCATTTTCTTGAACATTGCTTGTCAATGTACCAGCTTTGGCAAAACAGTTCATAAAAAATTTTGCCTTCAGAGTTTTCTATGCAGCATTTGCATTGCTTCAAGTATGTTAATACAGCATCTCTATTCCTAGTTAATACAGATATGTTGCACAAATGTATCTGATAATGCTGCTTAACTATATAGATATTATGCTGTGATACAAAGGATTGAGGTGCAGTTTTGGAACTAGAAGACAATTTATACATGCTGCATGTGATGAGCCATGCAATGTCAGAGGAACAGTTATAGATTATGAGCAGGATCATGCATTTTGCTGCTTTCATATGGTACTCCAGACACAACAATCATTCTGCAAATATTGAGGACATAATCTAGGCTTTATGTGCTGTGTTGATAATCAGAGGGCTTATGCTGCATGTTCTTAGAGATCTCAGTCTTTCATACTTCCTGATGATTAGTGATTTCACTGTTCATCAAATCCTGTAGAGTTGCAGTTCCTTTTAAGAAAGACTGGTGTATTATTCCTTAAAAGGTGTTTCCTAGTAGCGTTTGTTGCCCTTAAAATTAAGGTTTTTTTTATTCAGAATCAGTATATAAAATAACACCATTTGTCAGATTATAAATATCCCTAAATAAATAATTTAACAGTGTTGCTGCTAATTTCTCTTGCATGCATGAGTATACCAATTCTTTTGAAGTGTCTTTCACTTTGCCATTCAGTGTTTTGTAGCAGCATCAAAATTCTACTAGAAATAACAGAGCCAGCCAGGATGCAAAAAATGTCATCAATTCCAGTGACCTTGTCAAAGATTGTGCATATTTCCACAAAAACCAACCATTAACTAATATGTAAATTATAATAAATTTGTCGCCTAACACATTCTTATACTTCACTTACTTTTAAATATGGTGGGACCGGTTTTGAAGAGACATCCTCTCCATCTTCAACCAACTTGACGACTCGTCAAGTTGGTTGAAGATGTCTCTTCGAAACCGGTCCCACCATATTTAAAAGTAAGTGAAGTATAAGAGTGTGTTAGACGACAAATTAAGTATAATTTACATTAACATTAACAACCTTCACTGTGTGAGTTCCAACAGAATTTTTTTAAAAATGTCTTATTTTTCAAAAGTTCTAAAATGAATTAACTAATATGTTTTTGGCTTGTTTTTCTGCAAACAATTTGTAACTTACTGTTACTTACTGTTAATCCTTCAAATTCATTTGATGAAATAGACTCTAAATCTTAATTTTTTAGTTATTTATTATTTATATGGACTTCATACACCCACACTCCCTGATTATGGTGTATGATGTGTGTTGAACATCTCCAACTTTGGTTTCTTTATATCTTCCTAGCTATCATATTTACAGTACTCCAACTAGTATAATTAATATGTACAAAATTTTGTGACATGCCATGTTCCATGTTTTATGACATTCAAGATAGTCTTCCCAGTAATCTATTTAATCCACATTAACCCCCCCCCTCTAAATAAATTCTTTATCCTTATAATATGTATTATTTTGTAACTCTTCTTGACTTTTCTTTATTTTTTGTTTTGATGTACACTGTCTTATAATTTTCTTATTTTAAGTGTAATCTTGGCTATCCTCCTTTGTGCTACTTATGTGTTATAAAAATGAGTGAGTTACAATAAGGTGTATTTAAGTACATAAAATTATGAATTTATTGTATATTGGCTTTCTAATCAGAGCTACAACTTTATTCCAAATGTAAAAAGGGTGGAGAAAATCTCTTATGGTTATAAATTTAATTAATATCTAGCATAGATTGTAAATATAATTTGTAATCAATATTGAATAAAATTTTGTTATTGCAGGTGGAGAATTTTAACTTTAAGATGAAAGCAACATACATGGCTTTAATGGTACGTCGTGTGATTCAGGCTCAAGGTGATACAAAAGTTATTGATGATAGAGATTATTATGGTAATAAGAGATTAGAACTGGCTGGATCTCTACTTGCCCTTATGTTTGAAGATTTGTTCAAGAGGTTCAACTGGGAAGTAAGTATAAATGGCATATTCCTCAAATTGTCTTGTTAATTAGCAGATAAGACTAAATTAAGACTTTTTTTATTTTGTATGAGATTCTAATATAATGTTGCATGCAACAAGTCAAAGTACAAAGTTATATTTCATTCATATATACATTTAAAAATGTTATAAATTATATAAATCATGTGTTCAGTAATTTCATGATTATAATTGTAAATTTAAATTATAATGCAAAAGTTAGCAAATGTAGAGTAGTATATCAACACATTGTCAAATATTATACATGGAAGTTTGCCATATTAGATATATTGTCTTATGACTGAAGATTATTTTAACAGTATAAATTATGAATTTGTCAAATGAATAATAGGCCTTGTTGCACATATATTCTATAAGAGCATAGTTAAATATTTCCCTATCATTGGAAAATAATACTTTGAAATTAGCTGGGATAAAATTACATATTCTAATAAATTCATTATAAACTGTTCTTTGATAACAAGGTGCATTTGTAATTGGGTCTGTGTAGATTAATTTTTTGTTAAGTGTTTATGTTCTGCATTTGCATATTTTTAATGAATTGGCTTTGATTTTTAATGTTCACAAGAGAAAGTATACATTCATAAAGTAGTATTAAACTTTTTAGTTTTTGAAATAGATTTCTATTAGGTTTTCTATTATTTGCATCATATATTATTTGTATTTCCTTTCTTTGTCATATAAAAACACATGTGTTTTCAACATAGTTTCCCCAAAATATGAAACTATATTTCACAATTGAAGAGAAACAGGTATAAGGCAGCTTTGGATCTAATATGATACAAAGAGAGAAGTACATTGGTTGCTGATTCTAGTTTTGGTATAAAATGCTGTATTGTGCATCCCAATTTAAATGCCTGTCAACTTGAAGACCTAAATTTGGTATCAATGTGTTGATGTTGTAGTGTGTGATTTATTAATACTTAATGATAATCAGATAAATTATACGTTGATGTTTGTTTCGTCTAGATTTAATGGTAATTTCTTAGCTTTGAACCAGTTACACATAGTAATAAGAACATAACACATTATTTTATATTCTTTTTCTTTGGTTAACCATAAGGGCTGTAGGTTAAGAGAGAGAGAGAGAGAGAGAGAGAGAGAGAGAGAGAGAGAGAGAGAGAGAAACAATATGCATCCCAAAGATATTATAAGAATGATCATTTATGTCTGCATAACAATTATTTAAATAAAATAGTTCAGCTAACTCAACTGCATGATATTCCTCCTAGTACGAATCTCAATAAGAAATAATTGTATAATTGATATAATTGTATGATTCAGTTGAACTACACACTCTTAATGCTTCACTTACTTGTCATAATGTATGGAACCAGTTTTGAGAACATTTAGTTCCCATCTTCAGCCAGGCTAAAGTTCAACTGTCTGATCATTCCTGAACTGTGGGAATGTGTATTCTGGTCTGGTGGCGGTGTGATAAGCTTGTGGTTTATGTTTTCATCTCTGGTAGTGTAGAAATAATTGTATTGAATTTTTTTCCTTGACATTCAAAAAACTATTTCTTAGTCCCCTCCAGAGCAGTTTCTGTAAAATTTTGCATTGTACTTGAATTTTAAAATTATAAGCCCTCTTCTCTATCAAACAAAGTAAAATCATACGAAATACTACAGTATCCTTGTGTAACTAAGATAAATGGTGTTCTTAATTATCTAGTGAGTTGATTTGATAATCTTATGCTCCACTTACTGTTGAATTATGCAAAACTAGTTTTGCAGGCTTTTGCCTGCATCCTCAGTTATGAGTCGACTATCGGCTTCGTTGTTGGTTGGCTGGAGGACTTGGTGTAGCTCTCGTAGACATTTTATGAACTTCTGAATTAATTTGTCCTCTGTTGGGATCTCAAAGTTCATAATCTTATCCTCATATTTTTTTATATAAATTTTTTCCCATATTCCCAGCTCAATGGATCGATGTACGAATTTCAATAATTTCACTCCCATTTCTATATCATGTTTATCTCTCCAAAAGTGATGTGCAATTGCTGATTTCTCTATCTGATTGTACCTTATATTTCTCCAGTATTCCTTCAGCCTGATTCCAATGCTTCTTTTTGTTTTTCCAATGTATACTTTGTTACATTCTGAACAGTTGATTTTGTATATTCCTGACTTCTTCTCCTCTGGTGTTCTATCATTATCACTGGAATTGAGCAGATTTTTTAGGCTAAACTTGTTCACTGGGGACCAAGTAATCCCAAACTTTTGGAGTATTTTTTGGAATTTTTCGGTGGCCCAAGGATGATAAGTGAATTTCATGTGGATGGTAGATTCTTTTATTGCTGTCACTGTTGTAACCTGCTTTAACCTCTTCTTTTGTTTGAATTTCTTGATTCAAAAGCCTGCAAAACTAGTTTTGCACAATTCAACAGTAAGTGGAGCATAAGATTATCAAATCGACTCACTATATAATTAATAACATAATAGTCGCTTCACTGTATTGGTTCCGACACAAAATTAAATATTATATTTATATTAGATAAATAAGTTTTTATTCATTGCTTTATCGTTATATCCAGAAGAGCAATTTGTATAATGCATTTGAGGGCAGAGAGGAATTAAATCCTTTTTCAGAAAAAGAGTGTTGAATTGGTGGGCATTCACCATTTACCAAAATTAAAGAAAAAAATAAATAAACCTTTCCTTTTTATAGAAACATTTAGAAATCCGTGGATCAGAGTTTCTGAATAATTCCTTCTGCCTAGAGCAAATGAGCACTTCGTTTTCCCCATTCTTTTCCTTTTGTATTTACAAGGAATGTTGCCATTGATATATGAGTTTCTGCAATCAAAATAGTTAATAATGATGCCTTCTGTGAAATCCTGGTGAAATGAAGATGTAGCATCTAACAGTCATTTTGAAAGAAAAAACTGTGTCACAAAGTTCTGCTGTAATGCAACAATAAATTAATGCAGATTGAATATTGGAGATGAGTGTCCTGAATGGTGTTACATTTCCCATAAAAAGTGATTAAGAGCTGACCTTGCATACTCCCTACCAGAAATCTAAATTAGATGAGGGATATGGAGAACATTCAGGAAAATCAGATAATATCAACATTTTCTACATTATATGTCTATACACTGATAACCAGAAAGTATGATGATCATCAACTTGTCTTACCAGCTTTTTCAAATTGGAGAATTGAATACACTCAGGAAACAAATATTTCTTTTAAGAGGCAATGGAGTAAACCAATTCATTTTCTTTGATTGGTGTTTAGACCAAGTAGTCCGAGCATTAGCACATTTTGCATGAGTTTTCATTTTGTTTTTATTATGTTTTCATTTCATTTCAAATTCACTAGAACCATTGGCATTATTTAATACTTGCTTAATTTCATTTGTTACCAAATTCCTTTATTTTACATATCTATAATATATTAAGTGGGGAAAATCATATTTAAAAATTGACATCCAAATTAAGTTCAGCATATTTTGCAATCAAAAATGTGCAAGCAGCTTTGAACATGATACTTCATGAAAATATAACATGCATACTTCCCTCAGCAGCTAATGCTTTTGGAATTATATGAGTATAAGGTCTGTGTAAAAAGTATTGACCTTATACTGGGAAAAAAAAAAAATTAACTTGGTGGGTTAGCTTTCTAATCACTTTCAAAGTGGACACCTTGGGCTTTCACAAAATTAGCCCAATGAGCCTTCCATCTCTGGAATGGCTCTCAACTATTTTGTTCTTAATGTTTTCTCTTTTGTGAAAGTGGAATATTTCAGCTATTATTTTCCTTAGGAAAAAATAATGTCAGATACTTTATTGAACTTGCATTTTGGTGAAATTCTGTAGAAAATATAGAAATATTCAGGCTATGGGAAAGAAAGAAAGAAAAAATGACAATTAGGGTATAGAAAAAGCCAAATCTAAGGAATCGTGTGTTATACTTAAAATTCTGCCCACGGGCCATCTGTAATATCCTTTTATATAACAGTCAAAAAGTTGCAACATTATATCATTGTACAGTATATAAATATCTGGCAAAAAATTGCCATATGTTTCATGAAATCTATCATGTTATCAAACAGGAATGTATTGTATATCAATAAAAATGTTCAGCTTCCCCTTGGATGTAAAAACACAAAACAAAATCATACATCAATTTAATACAAATTTAAACGCCTATTCTGTTCTATAAATATGTTCTTAATGAGCCTTATTGTCACATTAATATTACTGAAATGCATATACATTTATACACATGTAAATTTCAACATATGTGAGTTTATGTTTAATGAAATGTAATATTTCACATTCTAGCTGAAAAGTGGTTATATGAGTCTCATGTTGATCATATGTAAACAAATGGTAATGAAGAGTGTACTTATTTTATTATAGTAAAATGAAATGTTCACTTTTTTCAGTTAAAAATGATTGCTGACAAGAACATTCCTAAAATTAAAGCTGCACAGTTTGATATCGTGAAACATATGAGACAGGATCAGATCACAAATGGATTGGTTCATGCTATATCCACAGTAAGTACCTAGTTAACTTGTGACCTTTATACCTACCAAGTATATGTATCAAAAAGAATATGAAACAATAATGATGTAATGCCCTACTTCTTTCACTCCCTTATAGAAACATGAACAATCAGCCATGAGTCGGCAGTGCTCTGTTCTGAAGTCCAGTTGCATGTTCATTTTGGTATTAGCAGTGTTTTGTTATGTTACAAAAGAAAAAGATTCAAAAGAGGAAAAAATGAAAAATAAACTTTTATGAGAATATGTTGATGTGATGATTTGAATTGCATCTTCAGAATTACATATGCTTAAAGAATCTTAATGTAAATCATACAGGCTGTATGGATTTTTGTAAGAAGTAAGTGGTAAAGCTGGTCAAATAAGCTGCATATATCTCAGCGGCAATCTTGATGTAGCAAGGAGAGTATAGCATGAAATAATGGGGAGAGAAGGCAATTAGTGGTAGGCTATGAGAGTGCATTTGGCTTGAGAATTACTCATTTTTATAAGCAGCAAATTCTAGACACAAATAAGAGTGCTTTATTTGATGGAAAAATGATGTTTTCATGTTTGTACTTTTTTGTTACTGTATGTGCTCCTTCTACTGCTACTATGCAGGACTAATGCTTTGGTTGCTTGTATACTGGCTACAAAAATTCTCAAGTCATCTTGTCACTGAGAGGTTGCTCCTGAATATGAATTTCTCATAGCAGCACTCTTACAAGAACAAGAGAGCATAAGTAGCCAATGTTTGACCACCTTTAGTAACTGAGGTGTGAATAATATGAAAAGTGCAAATAAATATATCCTTAAATTAAGTAAAAATTGTACTTACGAAGCTGTAGACAATGGAGTGGTAATATATCCTACATTAATGTTTTCAGTTGTTAATACTTAACTCCACTTACTTTTTTAAAAATTTGGACTAGTTTTGGGAGAGGTTCCTCCCATCATCGGCTGCTGTTGACTGAATGCCATTGTTCGAAACGGCAAATAATAATATATCCTTATTACAAATTGTTTGTGAGGAATTCACTCAAATTTCACTAGTTTTCTTATTTTGATTTAAAGTAAAACACTAAAAATCATGTCGTCACATTAAAACTCTCTTTAACACTCTCTTCTCTCTCTTTCACTAGTTTTGTTGCACTTACTTAGGAATGTTTTGAAGGCTGCTGCCTTCATCATCAGCATGCTTACTTTGTTATATTATAGTAAATTTCACTGTGAAAATCTATACTATTTAAATGAATATATCCTTTAATTAAGATCATTGTATGGTTGAGTTGAAGTACATACTCTTATTGTTCTACTTGTTTATAATATATAGAACTAGTTTCACAAACCCTTTTGTTCGCATTCTCAGCTAACCTGCTCTGATGTAGGTGTGATGAACTTAACGTTTATGTTTTCATCCCTGGGAGTGTCGAAGTCCATTAAACTGCCTCTGTATTTGTAAATGTAGATTTTCTCCCATGTTGCTAATTATGCAGATTCTTGTACTGATTTTAATAATTTTGCTTTATTCACTATATCGTGGTTTTCTGTTCAGTAATGATGCTACTACGGATTTCTCTATTTGCTTATATTTAATATTCCTAAAATGTTCTATTAACTGTGTGCCTATGTTTCTCTTTGTTTTTCTAATGAGATTTTTTCCACATTCTGCACAACTTATTTTGTAAACACCTGCTTTTTTCTCCTGTGGAATACTGTCATTAACATTTGTCTATCAGGAGATCCTTAACATTAAATCTGTTACAAACTCCAACCTGGTATTAAAATCTTTAAGAATATTTTGAAACTTTTTTCATAGGCCATGGGCGATATTGAACTTTTTAAAAATTACCTTATCTTTTTCTGCTGAGAGTGTTGTAATAACTTTTTACCTCTTGAATTTCTGTATTATTTTGTGTACTAGTTCTTTTTTAAAACCCTTTTTAATCTTTGTTCTTTCTATTTGTTTGTATTCTTTAAAGTATTCTTCTTTGCTAATTTATATATTAACTAGCCTGTATTAAGCTGTTGATCATTGCATGGTTGTGTGTTGTGGGGTTAAAACCGTCAGCTTTGATGTGATTGTCTGCAGGTGTATTCTTTCTGTATATTCCAGATTCCAGGTTTCCTTGATGCCTCATTATTTTAATGTCCAAGAATGGTAACATGTTATCTGTTTCATATGTGAAAGATATGGTTTTACCCTATATATTCATAAGTTTTATGGCATCATCAATGATTTGTTTTGTTAATGTGACAAATTTATCATCAGCATATCTGTACCATATTTTAAATATGTATGGGAAAGCTGTGTTGATGTGTGTTTCAAATCTGCTCCTGAAGAGATTAGCTAGAAATGGAAATAATGGGCTGCTCATATTAAGTCCTGAATGTTGTTTATAGAATTTGCTCTTGAAAGAAAAGTAGGATTGGTTTATGCAAATTTTGGTGAGTTTTATTTATTCTTTTATGTGTGCATCATTGATTACACTTGTTCTTAGACAGTCATGCAGATAATTAAGAGTTTATCTTTAGGTATGCTTGGAAACAGCAATTCCATATCGTAAGATATTAATGTTCCAGAAAGTTGTAATTTTATATCGTTAATTTTTTCTATTGAAATAAATTGCTTATACTCTTGCTTTAAAATTTTAGTAGTGTCTTGAATTTATCAGCTAGCCATTTTGCTAAATAGTATGAAGGTGTATTGATATTGTTAGTAATGGCTCACATACGGTTCCACCATGCTGACGATGAAGGAAATTTGGCTTTGAAACATGTCCAAGGAACTGGAATAAAACTAGTGAAATTTGAGTGACTTCCTCATAAATAATTTATTATATGATACTATATTTTGCTGTAAAATCCCAAACTATTCATATTTATATGAGAATAATGCTTATTTAACATCTCCTGCTATACAAATCTTCCAAGGTTACATTAGAATTGTTAATTGCTACAGTCCTTTTTGTGTACAGGGTAGTCATGCATTGTTCTATAAGAGATTCTTTATTGTCCAACTTACATCATATGCATACTGCAGGTATTCTATGAATCTGCTCACCACTTGGGTAAAGGAATAAAATATTTGAAGCAGGTGAAATGAGCCTAGCAGCATACCATCTAAGTTTGTATCTACCATACTTGATACACATGAGGTAATACTGACTTCCAAGAGCAGAAAGTGTGATTAACTTTATTTATGGATGCTCTTTAACATCTCAGGTCTTCAGCATCCCATTCAATTCAGGGTGTAAAACGGCGGATAAATTTTGCTCAGAGGCCTCTTCTTTCAGGCATGAGGTTCTTTAACATGCCATAAACGTGCCATGGGAACCATGGCTTAATTTTCCTTCTGAAGGAAACCATACTTAGGATTTTTATGCCTGAAAAAAATCCATCAATCCTGGCCAGGATTGAACCCATGATCTTTGGATCTATGAGACAAGTATGAAGAGCAGAGAGTGAAATGAATTGGTATCATGGGAAGTATCTGAAATAAGACATAAGTTTTTTATATTTTGTGCTTTTTGAGCAGTACTACTCATATTCACTTTCCATATATTCTACATATTCTGTATATTGTAATAAGATATTTTGCAAGATAAGTTGAATGTAAGAGGGTACTAATAGAACAAACATAGATAAAGCTTCAAGTTTTTCTTTATGCAGATGATAATGTCCTAATATCAAACACGTGAAAGAATACAGCAAGAGGTATGAATGGTATGAAGAGTTTAAAATAAAAGATATGTTAGTAAATGTGGAAAAGAGTAAAGTGATGAGAGTTAGTAAGAATAGACAAACGAAAATTTGAATCTAATATGTGGCAAAAAGCTACTCAAAATGGTAGTTGTATATGAATATCTAGGTACTATTATGATGGGAAAATAGAACAGTAGGCAATGAACTGCACGAAAAGGCAACTTCAGCACATTATCAAGTGTGTAGCACTTAAGTAGGTAAATGAAAAATTAGTGTAAAAACTAAAATGAAGACATACAGTTCAATCCTAGTTCCCATTATGTTGCATAGTAAAGAGAGTCTTAATGCTATGCTTCAGGCTGTGGAAATGAAATATCTCAGAAGAGTAGTCAGGAAAATGAAAAGGGATTGAATAATTATTGAAAAAATAAGTGAGAAGGTAGGACAGAAGACAGCAGTAAATGAGATGATCGAAGAATGACAACTGAAATAGTATGGATGCGTGAATAGAATTAATGAAAATAGGGAGGCATAGCAAGTGTTGGAAATAAAAGTTGAAGGCAGGAGAGTAGGAAGAAGTCACTGAGAAACGTTTAGAATAGAAAAGATTGGAGTGAAAAGAGGAAAAATGAAAAGGGAAATGGAAAGACTAAGTCTGAATCAAGAGAATAGATGAGATGGACAGAAAAGAGATACTCCAATGCTTGGAGGCTTAAGGGGAAAGAAGAAGAAGAGTATTTAAAATGATCATTCTTAGCTAGAAATAAGTGTAGTGGTAACATTAGCATTCTATTATTGAATAATTAAGAACATTTTCTATTTATGTTTTTGTTTTTATAATGTGCTTTCTCTATAGATTGTTGATATATAGAGCAAAATACAAAGACCACTACAGGTGGCTAAGGTTGTTAGGTCTGGGGTTCAATTCCTACCAGGATCATGCTGCCTGACTGAGGTCATCATAAATGAAAATGTCGGAGAGGTACCCTGAACTTAGGCCTGGAATATTTCTTTACTTTAAAAAGTAAATTCTTTCGCAATTTATTATTTCATCTCATGTATCATCAGTGTCCACCATCTGGGGTGTCTCAGTAGTAAAAACAGGCATTAAGCACTCACTATTCAAAAAAAAAATACAAATAACTAATTGATATTATATAACAAATTATTTGTGAAGAAGTACTCAAATTTCACTAGTTTTATTTCACTTACTTGGACATGTTTTAAAGGCAAATTGGAAATACTATACTATATTTCACTGTGAAAATCCCAAACTATTCAAATTTGAAGTGATTGATAGTTCCATGTATATTCAGAAATTAATAGTGATTATAAAAATAATATATGGGAATTCTCTTATTTTTTCTTTATCCAAAGCCAGTCATAACCTAAAAGGTAAGAATGTTAATGGTGATATTTTTATTTTATATATATCCTGTTCAGAACATACTATAGTCCTAAAAGTGAAAAAAGTATTGTAAGGCCTACTGTTTTCTTTTGAGGACAAACCATTATCAAATTGTCTTTTGCAGAATTTAAAACAATAAAGCAAAGTTTGATGTATTAAATATCATTAATTGTTATATGTTTATATTAATAGGGCAATTGGACAATCAAAAGATTTAAAATGGAGCGTCATGGAGTAACTCAGGTTTTGTCAAGGTTATCATTTATATCAGCACTTGGCATGATGACTCGAGTCAACTCTCAGTTTGAGAAAACAAGAAAAGTGTCTGGACCAAGATCCTTGCAGCCTTCTCAATGGGGTATGCTCTGTCCATCTGATACACCTGAAGGAGAGGTTTGTGTTTTACAATTTTCTTTATTTATCATGAAGACTTCAAATTAGCATATATTTTTATATTTTTATACTTGAGAAATGCTGCTTTACTCTGTACCTTTGGAAACAAATACAACTGGGAATTAAAGATATACTTTTAGAATCCTAGAGTAGGACAAAATGCCTATATTTTAGCATATATTTTTAAAATGAATATTTCAGGCTTGTGGTCTAGTAAAAAACTTAGCTTTGATGACCCATATAACAACAGAAGTAGAAGAGGCTCCTATAATTCGACTAGCTTTTAATGTGGGTGTGGAGGATGTGAATCTTTTAGGAGGGGAGGAGATCAACAGCCCTCAGGTGTACATGGTGTTCTTGAATGGTAAGCTTAGATTTTGCACTGTGACTGAAAATTGTTCCTGTTGCATTCATACAGTAATAATTATAATATGTGACCTCCTTACTTTTTTCTGATTGCATTTTAAAATTGTTGCATGCTCTCAAGAATTATGTGTTTTGATATTCTGTTTCTACATTTTGTGAGACTATGAAGGAAGTTCTTTGTGTGATTCGAGCATATAAGAAGCAAACAAGCACTATTGCCAGTGTTGTTTGGTATGAGCATATAAATGGGTTGCTTTGAGAGTTTAGAGATATAGAATATAATGGAAGATAACATAGTATGTATAACATCTTCTCAAAAGTAGTCTACACTTTACTTAAGGTTTTCCAAAAGTCTTAATGGTGGTGGCAGTGGCAGTAACAATATAGTATTCATTGATCATTTAACTTAAACATATATGTAATGGGTCTTGTCCAAAACAAGAAAAAAATCAAAAGCTTTACAATTTATATATAATATATGTTTTCAGATGTCCAAATTTGTTATTCTTTTATAAGATTATGCATAATTTGTTTTGACATGTGGAAGATTTTAGAAAAAAATGCCAAGACATGTCAAATCTTATTTCTTAACACTAGAATTCCCAATGGAGTTTAATTGACTTCTTTTGATTTTTGAATGCTTATATTTTCACTGTTTTTGAAAGTATTTTTCTATGGTTTTGTGACATTTAATTTTTTGAATGATGCTTAGCTCACCAATATTTTTTTTACATTTCAGGCGTAACTTTTTAAAATAATAGAAAATTTACCATCGGTTCCTGGAGGTGGTCAATTGACCGCTTCCTTACCACATTTCTTATGACGTGTATTACATAATTGTAAGCATCAATAATCATCACAGCACAACAAACATGTTTCATATTCATTGTAGCACAATGCATGAGTCATTGTATATCAGCTTTTGTATCTATGTCTAAAATGTAGCTTTGCTTTTCATTTTCACATCGCTTTCATTGACTACTGTCACCATCGCTCACAGCTGATTATAGCAATAAAGGAACATCTAAGGCCGCTAAATGCAAGATATGTCAAATAGGGAAGTAAAGCTGTTCCATAGTCATTGTTGCATGAGCTATGATGTGATCAAAGAAAGTTTTAAATTAGAACCTAAGATTTTTTTCACATTTTTTGATAGAACACCTTTGTTTTTATCACTCTGCATTTTATTTGGTTTTGAATTAAACTGCTTTCCATACTCAAGGACTAACAAATTTATAAGCAAAATACCATGACAAAAATATTGCTGTCATAATAACATATGCTTCTGTATAAACTGCCACGGGTGGCCAAGGTCGTTAAGGTGCAAACTTGTATGTGGGAGAACTGGGGTTTGAATCATATCAGGACCATCCTCCTTGACTGAAGTTTCTTCCAGGTTTTCCTCAGTCCTCATAAATACTGGGCTATGCAAAGGTTTCATAGTTATAAAATAAATCCTTTTAAGAAATAAAATTTAACATGACTTTACATTTTTCCCTACAATCTTCCATTTATTTATATAACAAATTACTATTGCTTTTGAAGTCTTGTATAGATCACATCATTATAAATAGGCATAGAAACCAGGATGGGTTATTTATGAAATTGCATTTGCATGAACTATACCTTTGTTTTGAATTCTGGAAATACATAGGCTTGGAATGTAAACAGGCAGATACCACATGAGAATAATCTGGTAATTATGAAACACGAAGCATATGCATGCTTAATCTCACAGAGTGCTGCTTTGTTTTTGAAGTGCTCATTACAATGAACGATGATGAGCATGCGTACATTTTTTAAAATTAATATTTGCAAGAATCAGTTGGACAGACTCTACCAGGAAAATGTTTTTTTAGCCTGACATAAAGTGAGTTGCACATGTGAAAAATAGAAGCTGTTATGATAGATCTTCATCAGCAGCTGGTTTCATATATTGCACATTGCCAAAATCCCACTGTTCTTTATAACAACATTATTGAGTTTCTGCTTTGCTTTTTCAGTTACTGTTCCAGGTGGTGCCTGATTAATTTTCATGGACGCTTCTTCAATTATATTTATACTTTTGAAAATGGGCAATCTCAATTCTTCCAACTGCTTAATGGCTTTTAGTAAATGTGCAAAATAGGTTTTTTATAAATAGTAGGGTTTCCTGTAGTTGTTCGGACCTTAATGCTTTAACAGTTAGAATGGAAGATGCCTCCTTATTCTTGTGATTGTATTATAATGCTCAGAATAATTTAATGTAGTATTTACCATGAATCCCATTTTGTAACTACAGACTTGGATTAAGGGAGCTCCAGGTGCCATTTCCCTAAACTTCAATATTCTACTGGGGCTTTAAGAAACATTTTCTTCACATGGACTATGAAGCAGTTAACCTTGTTATATGACACACAAATAGCTTCAGTTACTCTATGAAGCCCATGATTCTATAATAAACTTATAATGTTTTGGTTGCTTTAACAATATATGAAACAGCATCAGTTAAATATCAGCAGCATCATACTGAATACAAAGTGGCCGTAAAAGAGACATAAACATTTTAAAAAGCTCTTCAATTGTTGTAAGGTCCTTTTTTCTTAAAATTTCAGTTGTTAATAAAATTTTTTTACCTTGCATTGTTTAGTGACAAAAATTTCACAAGTGCTTTAGCCACAGATCTCATTTCATCAACAGATACCCAGATTTAATTACTGTGAATATGTTCTTTAATTGTTTATCCTATCTTCATAAAAAACAGTTAATTATGTTTTACATAGGACTCACTGGGAATGTCATAATGTGTGTATTTTTCAGAAATCCCTAAATTGCGGATTCAGTTTATTAAATTGAATATTTGCATTCACCATCATGTTGCATAAATCTTTACATAATGTTGATTGTTGATATATAAAAGGTGAACTACAATTAGATGCTGTAAGCACATCCTCCATTGATTTTCATTGGACACATTTCTCATGCAATTTTTGTTGCATGTTTTTCTATTGCTTGTGTTGTTTTTACTTCAAGTTCTGTATCATACACTTTACATACATTGTTTTGTTCTTTTAAAATAAGAATAAGAACTTCTCTAGACTTCAGTTCTACATGTATTACGTGCTGTATCTTTGGCATTATAATTTTAAACTAATTGCGTGTAGTCTAAATAAATCATATGCATAATGAACCTGCACTAGAACAATATTCGTGGAACTAAGTAAAACAATTGAGCACAACTGGGTTATACAAGATAGCAGAGCAGCATCACATACGGATATAAAGTCAAAGAAATTTAAGATATAAAAGTAGTATTGATAGTAATAGTATAGGTAGTATAATAATGTAAATATAGGTGTTATGAGAAAAACTATTCAGCCTAAAACAAATACAGAGATCGCATTAATCTGTTCAAACTAATAAAAAGGCACTTTGGAAATTAAGAAGAAAAAGTATTTTTTAAGTAAATAGAAGAATAAGTGAAACAACAAAATAAAGTTCTATGATATTCTTTGTTAAATGCTTAAAAATAAAATAAACCTTGAAACAATATCCGTTGTTAACTTAGGAGTAGAAATAATAATATACTGCTAGAAATAATTGAGTAAAGAAAGGTTGAAAATGACTTTTTAAACTTATTATTTTCTGTTAATTGAGTTGTCCAAATTGGTTCCCCTCCCACTGGAGCATAGTTTTTAGAGTGAAACTTACACAATCATTTTTGTACAGGAAACATTCTTGGTGTCATCAGAGACTACAAGAGATTGGTCAGAGTTTTTCGTCTAATGAGAAGAAGAGGACTAATTAATGGTTTCATCTCTATATACCCACAGCATCAACACCGATGTGTCTATATCAGTTCTGATGGAGGAAGGCTGTGCAGGTGAGTTTTTGAACATTGTGCATATACTCTGTAGTTAATTTATATTTTAATTGCTATGGTTTTTCTTAAAGGTACTATGGAGTTACATCCGTTATTTTATGTAGTAATATTATCTAAATCATTAACTAGGTAATATGACTTAAAATTATTCTGGGATTGAAAAGTATTGTATATTTTTGAACTTAATGATTTGTGAAAAATAATATTAATATAATTCCTAATACTTAATATAATTCCTAGGATGACAGTGAATAATTATGGCATCTGACCACAGATATTAAAGCAAATTACTCTGGAATCCTAAAAAAAATCCCAAAGAAAATTGGCTAAGATCTTATATAGATGGATCTCAAATGGATGAATCAAAATCAGCTGGGTAAGAAGTACACTGTACACTCTCTTCTCACTACAAATCTGCAGGAAGAAACAAAACCTCCAACTTCCATGGAGAAATAGAAACCATCAATATTGCATTCCAACAACATTATACAGAATTCATAATTTCCAAAAACAGTCATACTAATTTACTCTCAAGCTGTAATGTGATATAGGCCATAATTTCCAACAAGAATACAAAAACAAATGGAATAAATGATGCAAGAAAGTGTCTTGAATATTCAAATTCTATGATTAAAGCAGTAGCTTTACAATGGGTAACTTCACATGTTGGACTTGAAGGTAATGAAAGGGTGGACAGTGTAGCTAAAAGGGGAACCGAATGTCTGTGTAACAATTCTGTTAGCATTACATACATTTAGAAGAACAATCATCAAAAATGTATTAAGATTACATATACAAGATAGGTTTAAAAATAAATATATAAAAAAAAGGAGAAAACTTTCATGAAAATGGCCCAGAAATAAAGATAAGTAACAAAAGGAGGCAACAGTGAAATTCCGACTAAGTATGAGTCAAGCCTCTTTGGCAGCACACCTCCAAAATTAGGACTGCAAGATTCAGCCAGGGATACCATTTGCCAACAACCAGGTTCAGTAATGAATGAAGATCACCTCCTTGTGTGTTTAAGACTTCAACCTTCAACCAGGAACAAAGCAGACACTTGACCTAACTTTATTGGGATGTCAGAAAGATGAGATGAAATCTCAACCAATCTGATTAATGACACTCAAGTGATTTGCTTCCAAACAGGTTGGTAAAGCTCTGTCATTGTGCTATTCCATCACTGTGAAGGGAACAATTTAAACTGGGATAACGAACTTCCTAAGCCAATTTCTGTATGAACTTCATTATCCTGAAGAAAGAAAATACAAATTTCAAGTTGATCAGAAATCCATCAAATGCCAACATCCTCCAAAAATTACAACAATCCTGACAGTTGACAAGTGACTGATAATGCAGACAAGGATCCATATTACAATCGTGGATTGATGAATTGACTATACACTCTTAAATCTGTGCTTACCAAGGTTTATTGGATTGGCAGGACATGTTTTATTGAAATAGTGTTTAGTTTGGCTCACCATACCTTAATGAGAATTAGGGGATTCACTGCACTCTTGACAGTTTCAGTTGCATTGTTTGTTAACATTAAAATTAAATGTTCAGAATTATTTCCATTGACATGTAAACATGCTTTGCAATTGCATTACTGTTCATTATTTGTCTGATATGTCTTTGTCTGTCTCCATCCCAGTGAATTGGCATATCTTTTTCTGTATCTGCAAGTTGTTGGTCCTTGGGTATGTTAGATAATTTGGTAGTCATCTTATCAGATATCTCCCTTGGCTGCTACTTTGAATTCTGACATACTTCTCTATAAATGAGTAGCATATAGTAGTAGGATAACGAACTTCCTAAGCCAGTTTCTGTATGAACTTCATTATCCTGAAGAAAGAAAATACAAATTTCAAGTTGATCAGAAATCCACCAAATGCCAACATCCTCCAAAAATTACAACAATCCTGACAGTTGACAAGTGACTGATAATGCAGACAAGGATCCATATTACAATCGTGGATTGATGAATTGACTATACACTCTTAAATCTGTGCTTACCAAGGTTTATTGGATTGGCAGGACATGTTTTATTGAAATAGTGTTTAGTTTGGCTCACCATACCTTAATGAGAATTAGGGGATTCACTGCACTCTTGACAGTTTCAGTTGCATTGTTTGTTAACATTAAAATTAAATGTTCAGAATTATTTCCATTGACATGTAAACATGCTTTGCAATTGCATTACTGTTCATTATTTGTCTGATATGTCTTTGTCTGTCTCCATCCCAGTGAATTGGCATATCTTTTTCTGTATCTGCAAGTTGTTGGTCCTTGGGTATGTTAGATAATTTGGTAGTCATCTTATCAGATATCTCCCTTGGCTGCTACTTTGAATTCTGACATACTTCTCTATAAATGAGTAGCATCTAAATACTTTCACTGTAAATTTTTCCATTTGGCTTACAAACTTAAAATACACCGATTATAGATATTGAGTAAGTGTTTTGTTTTAATAACCTTACTGTGAAAACATATTCATTGCTCACTTTTTTTTAATCTTTATTATTATCAATGTGATGATGACAATATTAAGATCAGTGATGTCAAGTGTAATTTCACAAATCAGACGATTGATATAACATTTTTCAGGTAAATTTATTTCAAAATTATTTGAGCTATAAAAATACCAAATTGTTCTATTTCTATTATTATAATTAGAATATATGCATTCTGACACATTAACTTATAACAAATAAAAGATAGCACAGAAATTACTTTTTTGGGTCAAACAACGCATCAGTGATCAATGTGGTATTAGAAAATGTTATAATAATAATAATAATTAATAATAATAATATTTTATTCATAATTTGGATCATTTACATTGATATGGGCTTCGTCCAGAATATAATATATGCAATATACAAGTTTAGTAATTATACTAGATTCACAATATGCCTTATTTAAAGTTCAAATATTCACTTACTGAATAAAGCATGGAATCGCCCCATAAAATAATAGCATTCAATTTCCTTCCAACCTATATATTTTTATTAGATTTGACATAAATATTTTTAATTAAAATGTACTTAGGAATGGTAATGTCTCCTATAAAAATGCATTAAACATGTTCACACTCCATTTACTTATACAATACTAGGACAGTTTAAGGGGCAAACACTCCCATCATCAGCTGTTGACCGACTAACTCCCTCTGAGTCGGTCTTGGTGGTGTTGTGGTAATCTTACTTGCCTCCTTAACCCAAGATTGCAGGTTCAATCCTGGCCAGGAGCAATGGGTTTATTCTGGTGTAAAAATCCTAAGTATGAAGTAAAGCCGTGGGTCCTGTGTCATACATTTACGACAGGATAAAGGACCTCAATCCTCAAAAAAGAGGCCTCTGAGCAAAATATGTCAGCCATTTCATACCCTAATTTTAATGGGATGCTGATGACCTGAGATGTTAAAGAGCATAAAAAAAAAAAAAAAAAAAAAAAAAAAAAAAAAAAAAAAAAAAAACTCTGAACTTTTTGCGCCGTTCAAAAACTCACATATGTAACATAAAAGAATCTCTATAAACTTCTTCATTAAATTAAAGCACTCTGTGTGATTTTTTCAATTTCACAAGTAATTTAAAATTCACATGCTACTCTATCTTTAAATTAGGCATGATTTCTGATGACCAAACGAGAAAACATTCTATTCAAAAGCAGACTAACAAAGATAGTGACACGAAACCAACTGAGCTGCATTCCTTTAGCTTCAAGGTTAACAACTTCCTCTCTCAAATTCCCCTCATGCTACACCAGACTAAGGCAGAGGGGTAGTACTGTTTTTTATTAATAGCCACACCTCGCAGTATGAGTTTTCACTGTCCTGATATTCCTCCATCATTGTTGACCTAGATCAATTTACTGGTGACAGAAGTACAACCAGTAGACTTTTAAATATATATCCTGAAAGATCATTTGTGCCAGGGTTAATAGGTTTGATCTTTTGGTCATGTGAAATCTTCAGGAACTCAGGAACATAGAGTTTTACATGGCAAAAAACTCTTGTGTGTTAACCCTAGCATGTCTAATGTCCAATAAAGTTAAAGTTGCAACAGCCTTTGAAACATGTTGAAGTAAGCAAAACAAAATTAGTGAAATTTGAGATTTCCTCAATAATAATTTGTCATATTATAGTACTAGATGCTAAAATATCTTCTTTGATCATACCCCTGAAGAACAATCTGATTGCCCAATGAGCAAATAATGCAACCAGAAGCACCAATCATTTCATTAGTGGATATTCAAATGTTCTTGATGTTAGTTTCTTGTTGTATATTCAAACTACAGTATCATAATAGTGGTGGAAATCATATTTTTTTTCCTCAGAGTTGATTCATTTACACAAATTCATTATTGAATGTTTTATTTTATAAATTGTGTTAATATGGGATTCTGTAACTTGTAGAATAGCTTTAAATAAATTAAACAAATACCATGATTGTTGGCTTGCAGTTGCCACTGGAAGTAGAAATACTGCAAATTTTGATAGTGCATTTTTATGCTACATTGTACCAATATGTTAAGGTACCATATTTTTCTTGTCGCAGTTCACTGACCGTGTATGTTTTACAAAAAAACTGTACCATCCACTGAACATATGTTTGTTTGAATTCATTTGTGTAATACTGAAACCCTTTATGAGGAAATCAAATTTTACTAATTCTCTTCTGCTTGGACATGTTTCCAAGACTGTTGCCTTCATCATCAGCTTGGTTCCATGGTAAGCTTCCCAGCATGGTATTAAGATGTTGCTTTATGAAATCAGTTGTAAGAACTGCAGTATAAAAGGTATAGGCAAAACAAAAAGAAACATTCCCTATGGTTTAAGGAAAACATGAAAAATGTAAAATATAAACTCATGGAATAATCAGCATTAGCAAATATTCATAAATAAAAACAGGAAAATTTATAATTAAGATCATTGTATGATTCATTAGACCTACACACTCTTATTGGCTCCACTTGTTTACATGTACTACATGTTTCATTAACACTTTGTTGCATCCTCACCTACTGAATGATTCAAAGCAAGTAAGGAAGTAAGTGGAGCCATAAAAGTGTGTATTTCGACTCAATCATACAATGATCTTAATAAAATGACTAGCTTCACTGCACAAGAAAATTTTAAACAATAGTAGCCTCATCACTAAATTCCTAAAATCTATAAAATGACATCTTAATGCCACCCTGGAAAGCTGACAGTAGAACCATGCTGATGATGAGAAACATGTCCAAATAAGTGAAACAAAATTAGTGAAATTTGAGTGATTTCCTCACAGTATTATAATATATTTCACTGAGAAAATTCCCACCATTTAAAACCACTCATGAATTAATTTGCTGTTGCTATTTATTGTCAACAGATTCACCTGAAAAGTATATAGTGATGCCTCCTTTCACATAGGGCAGTAAGTAAAAACAAGAAATGATGGCACCAATGTGGTGATGTGTAGTGTAGTGTGAGTTCAACAAATACAGGTGGATGTAACAGTCATAATGCACAGAAAGAAGCAATGTAATGCAAAAAATGCACTTTTTGTCCTCCCTAAAAAAATGTAACATAGTAAGAAAAGTGTAGACAAATTATGCAGATTAAAAAAAAAAGTTACACCTGGGTGAAGTGAACTCACAACCTTTCCTCTAGTAGCATAACTCTCTAACCAACTGAATCACCAGGCTGACATGAACAGCATGCTAACTATCCGCCTACTTTAGTTGAATGAAATTCAGCTCAGTTATCTCCGCTGCTGTTCGTGAAAGGAGACATGACTGGTGCACCAGATGCATTCACTATGCAGAGATAAATCATAAGACAGTTTGCTTTTATATCTGAGCTAATAATAGTAATGATTTACTGCTCTTAGACTGAGTTGCACAGTTTTAAACAGTGTACAGTTTATGTTCACATTCATTAGTGGAATAGAATAGAATGAATATTTCGCTCAGTCATTACAAAAAGTTTAACAAATGCTTTTACATTTTTACTAATTTTCCCAGAGTGCACATTTCTGAAATCCTACATGCTCAACACTGTGGTTATATATGTGTTAGACCCCACCCTCCCTGGTTCCTTCCTTATCTCCATATATACATTCTTTAGAGCAGGAAAGAACTTAGAAAAATTTATGCGGTAAAAAGAGAGAAGAGACTTATTTGATATTAAATTGGGGTTGGATGAAGGTGGAAATAGAATTAAGAGCTACACCATTAATTGAGGAGCTGATGAAAAGAGCAGAAAGTAAAATGGTAGGGAGAGAGAGCATGATGGTCTGGGCAAGAGGCTGGCAGGATAAAGAGTGTTGGCTGACGAAAAGGTAGAAAAGGAATTAAGGAGGTGGAAACAAACAGAAGAGATTTATGAGAGGGAGCACTTCTTAATAGCTAGATGGGGTTACACATGTCTAATAGAGAGCAAAATAGAAAGAATGGTGTGAAGAATCAAGAATCAGATCTATAAAGTGGCAATGGACAAGGATCGAATAGAATATGGAAACTTGTGGAAGGGATATTTGATAGAGAAAAGAGAAAAATTAATTCAATTGGACCCAGTAGATGGAGAGACTATTTTAAGAAATTATTGGGGAGGAAAAATTTGACAATAATCCAAAAATATTAGGGGAGTTTAATAATTATGCAAGAAAATTAGATCAGGAAATAGGGCAAAGTGAGATAAATACAATCTTTAGCAATGCTTTTGAATGATTCCCCTGTAAAGTAAGCTGGCTTAATTTTCTCATGTTAGCATTAAAAGAAGTTGAAACTTTAAATGTAGTCCCCAGCCCCTGGCCAGGATCAATGGATTTTTTCGGGCATAAAAATCCTAAGTATGGCTTCCTTTGGAAGGGAAGTAAAGCCTTGGATCCCATATTGTACATTTATGGCACGATAAAGAACCTCAAGCATGAAAGAAGAGGCCTCTGAGCAAAATTTGCTTACCATTTCACACCCTGAATTGAATGGGACGCTGATGACCTGAGATGTTAAAGTGTCCATAAATGAATCAAATCAACAAATAACAAAATAGCCCCCAACCATGTCAACAATGCATTGGCAAATCCTTGGAACATGGTGCACTACATTTGCAGCATCATTTCTGGATCCTCTCTCACTGATCAATCTAAAGCTATTTGGATGTCAACTCTTGGTTGAACGCAAATGCCTCACAAAGTTCTAGATCTTTGAAATCAAGTTATAATGAAGGGTGAATTTTTGGGTGTTGCAGTACTACCAATATTTATATAAAAATGGAATGTGGTTGATGTACCAGTGCAACCAGTGCATGGTCCATGTTTATAGTTTTTTCCTTCCTTAATGAAATGCTTCCACACATCTTGCAATAGTGCTTTTGGTACTTCTGCCACAAATTTCTTGTATTGCCCGAAAGCACTTAGTTTCATTTTTCCCTCTTGCAACTTGAATTTTTATGAAACACTTTTGTTTATACCTGCTGATCATCTTTTAGTGCAGTATTACTACTTGTACAAATCAGAAACTTTAGCTGTATATACAAAAATTTTACTTGAAGATTTTTGAAACAATTGCTGCTCTATAGCATTACAAGATTCCAATGATCACCACTAGGAATCTTCTTCTCTTCTTCTCATTTGGTGCTACAGCCCAGGGTGACCCTTGGCCTGCCACAGCAATCTCTGGAGTTCATTGATGCCAGCACCCTGCTGGTTACCTATCATTTCGAATCGAAGAATGCCATCTGAACATAAGGCAGTTTCCTAATTGTACTGACTATTCTGGGAGGACCCTGTTCCATGCTTCCCTAACTTAGAAAACTTACAAAGTAGGCACCGGAAATCGAACCTGGGCCTCCCAGCCAGCAGTCAGCAATGCTAATTACTAGACCAAGAAGGTGGTCCACCACTAGGAATACTGTTTTCAAATGTCCTGGTAATATGATGTATTTTTGACATTTAAAGTTGATTAAAATAGATATTTAAAATATACAATTTGGTAAAGAATAAATATATGCAAATAGGGACTTCCCAAGATTTCAGTTGCATCTTATCATTGTACAATTATGTAATATTACCTTAATAATGAAGACATGCACATTAAATGCATAATGCTTGTTTATTTTCTGTATATTTGTCTAATTAAACCATAATGTAAAGAATCTGCTCAAAATGTATTGAGTTTAAAATTTATAATCTAATTACAGGCCATATATCATAGTGAACAAAGGTCAACCTCTAGTCAAGCAACAGCATATAAAGGAGTTGATTCAGGGTGTCCGCAATTTTGAAGATTTTCTTAATGATGGTAAGATAGGTTAATTTTGCTTTAAAGTTACACTAAATGTGCATAGCTATTTTGCTATTATAAAGTTTTGCTTTGTAGATAAAATTAAATTGAAATTAATGGCCAGAGTTTCATGCTGCAATAACATTTATAGCATTGGAATACACTTCCAAAACCATTCATGGAATTAATGAGATAAAAAAAATTAAGAAAAGGAATAATTTGGACTTAGCATAGTAGTGTTATTATACTTCAAAATAAACAGGAAGTATTAAAGCTTTACATTTTTTCTAAAAATTTAAACATTTTTTAATAGCATCAACTTTTTTTGTTTTAATATCAAATAAGCTGAAATGTTCATTTTTATGTTGCAGTGTTACATGTTTAATTCTTTCCCTCCCCACGGCTTTTTATGCCTTACAACATTCTAATGATGTTACAATGTTTCATATATAGCTAAAAATAATGACTATAGGATCAGAAATGAATAAATCACTGAAATAGCCACACAGATACTGGCACTATTTTATTGTTTTATTTACTTCTGAAGCTCTTGTTTCTTATAATTAGCTATTTTGTTTATATAGGATATGCTATTTTTCATTTTTAGTATATATACTAAAAGTTAGAAATGCAGTAACTCATACATATAAACATGTGCGTACATGCATATGTGTGCAAGAATTACACTGCAATAATTTCAGAGATTGTAGAGGAGTCTTACATAAGGAAATTCAGATGGAGAATTGGGTCAAAGAAGAAAATAAATAATGAAGTTATATAGTGATAAAAAGTTTAATTTTAATGTTGATAAGTTAGTGTTAGTGAAATGGGAAATAAATTACTTTAAAATGTCTTCAAACTGCCTTGCAAGTGACAAAATCCTGATTTTCAATAGCTCACAATCAGCATTTTCAGCATTTACTGTGACCAAAATTTTAAAATCTTTTAATCGCATTTAAACAATGTAATGGACTGTTATGTACTGTAGTCTAGTAGTAGCTATAAATCTTACGTTTTAGCTCAACAGAGAAGGTTGTGTGAAAATCATAGGCTTGAATCTTGCAGAATTAGTTATTTATCAAATTTATTTATTTTTTTAATGAATTGAATTGAATTAATTTCTTCCAATTGTCAATTTACATACAGATATAATGTTTTTAACTTATAAACAAAACCAATTTAATGCAGTTTTCACAAACAAGTAAAACTGTTAAAATCAAAGTAAACAATTTATATTTCCATACTCTCAATACATGTAAACTTACTACTATTAAAACATTTAAATTTCCCACTTAATCACCCTCATCCCTACGAACCATCTGAATGGTTGAGTATGTACATTTTTTTATGCTGAAGTATGCTCATACAAAGATGCAATGACAAAAAACTAGACAGCAATGATCAGCTTTTACTTGGTGCCAGTATCATACTGACTGCATTAAAAATACCCCACAACTTCTGTTCATTATTGTGTGGTATAATTTTGAATGGAAGTTTCATTAGGTGATGATGAAATGGTTATTTAGAAACTTAATACCATAAATTTGAAATGACAGACAGATTACATATCTCAAATTACTTGTCTAAGACCCTTCTACTATCTTTGAAACTATTGTGATGTATTTCATTAACATGCTATGTGTATACTAAAAATTAAAAATAAAGTAACTTGTAAAGATCATTTAGTTAAAATAATAAAAACTAGAGAAGCAGAATAAATAAAACATATAAAACAAATAGTGCAATATTTTGAACTGCTTGTGTTCTTCAAAGGCAGAAGATAACTGAAGTTGCTTGGGAATGAAATGAATGCAAGTAATGGGGTACAAGTCAGCATCTGTTGGCATCTAAACTTACCTTATTTTTAATAGGTGAAAACTGGGGGAGGGGGATCTTACCCAGAAATGTACTGTGATTGGAGATCAAATTTGGGCCCACTTTTTGACAAGCAGACTCATTAGCATATGAGCCACAAAGTTAAACCTTCTGCAGCCAAATACATCAGAGACATAATAGTACTACTGTTTTATACTTGATTTTTGCATTAAACTTCTTTGCAAAGCTCCATGGAAATAAAATAACTTATTTCATTATTGTTATCATTGTCATCCTCATTTCTGCAATTTTTAGGATTGATAGAGTACCTGGATGTGAATGAAGAAAATGATAGCAATATTGCACTGGATGAAGCGTCCATTGATCCTCAGAATACAACTCACCTAGAAATAGAGCCATTCACACTTCTAGGGGTGTGTGCTGGCTTGGTACCTTACCCTCACCATAATCAAAGTCCCAGGAACACATATCAGTGTGCTATGGGGAAACAAGCAATGGGTATGTAACATATGATGCATTCACAAGAAATTTTCATTGCATCTGGTGTAACTTAAGTAGGAAGATATTTGTGAAGTTCTTGATTGCTGGTTCTAGAATTTGTATGTTCACAAATCAATAGCATGAGTGAGTTTAGTAAATAATGAGATGTGGCAAACTATTTTGGTGGATAACTGAGGGATCTGTTAGTTTTTACATGCCTAAGTTAATGTCTTTCTGATGTTTTTTTGGCTGTGAACATTACTTGTTTCAGTATATGTCACTACCTTTTTTCCATCTACTGTTGATATGTGGTTCAGCAACATAGCATAAATGTGAAACTTTAGAACCTGCAACTGAGTGATTGTCAAAATGCTCAAAATTAATCCTCTTTCCCAAATCCATTTCCCAACATTTTTTGCCCTGCAGATAATTCAGCTTGGTAACAATATTCCAAATTATATTGAGAACAGCAGCAGAACATAAAAGGTTTATGTAAATATATCTGTTTGTTATTATGGTAATTGTAATATTTAGATTTTGTAATAGTACAGACATTTTATTTGTGCAAAATATTTTGAATCCTGTAACATTGAATATATGTATATAATATCATTGTTTCTGTAGTAACTATAGTTTATGTAACGTATTTTAGTGTAGTTTATGCAGGCAACAATTAGGTACTTTGATGTTATAGAAATGGACACCACACATTTTTGTTTATTTCTTGTTAAGTGAATAGCTCCAAATTCTTTCTGCTGCATCAAATGTTAATATTAACTGTAATTAATATAATTAGATTTATTTAATCTCAGATCAACTAATTTCACTGAAAGCCTCTGGCAATCAAATTTTGGATTTGAGTGAAATTTGGCCTGAGCAGTTCTGGATATATATTATAGTGAACACAATAATATTTGTAAACTTTAATTAATCTGTTGTCTAACACACTCTTATACTTCACTTACTTTTAAATACGGTGGAACCAGTTTCAAAGAGACTTCCTCTCCATCTTCAACCAACTTGACGACTGGTATGAGAAACTAACATCTATGAGGACCTGTGGCTCCGTCCTGGTGATGTTTTTTCTTTATAAACTGGAAATTGGTATTACATTCTCCTATAATGTCGAAATTCTTAAGATGATCCCTATGTTTATGAATGTAAATCTTCTCCTATGTGTCCAATTCTGTATGTCCGTGTGCTTCTTTAAGTAACTTTATTTCTCTTTTTATGTCGTGATTATCTTTCCAAAAATGGTGTGCCACTGCTGACCTATCAATCGTTTGTACTGTCTATTATACTTACTTTTACTTAAAAATTATGAAATGTCAAGTAAATCTGAAATTTGGAATATACAGAAAGAATACACATGCAGACAATCGCATCAAAGCTGATGGTTTTAACCCCATAACATACAAACTTGCAGTTATCAACAACTTAACACATCAGCTAATTAACTGTAAAATTAGCAAAGAAGAATACCTTAAAGAATACAAACAAATAGAAAGAACAGCGGTTAAAAATGGTTATAACAAAGAACTAGTACACAAAAAAGTACAGAAATTCAAGAGGTAAAACTTATTAAAGAAACCACAACACTTTCAACAAAAAAAGAAAAGCTAATTTTTAAAAAATTCACATATCATCCAGGGCTACAAAAAATTTCAGAATATTCTTAAAGATTTAATATCAGGTTAGCACCTGTAAAGAGATTTAATGTTAAAAATCTCCTGAGTGATAATGTTAATAACAGTATTCCACAGGAGAAAAAAGCAGGTATTTATAAAATAAGTTGTGAGAGTGTGAAAAAATATACATTGGAAAAACTAAGAGAAACAGAGGCACATGGTTAAAAGGACATTTCAGAAACATAAAATACAAGCCATGGCGAAATCAGCAGTGGCATTGCATTTCTGGACAGAAAACTATGACATACTGAAAAAAACAAAATTATTAAAATCAGTGCAAGGACCTACAGAATTAGCAACATGGGAGAATATGTACATTTACACATTTACAAGTACAAAGACAGTTTAATGAACTTCGACACTTCTGGTGATGAAAACATAAACTTCAAGTTCATCACACCTTCACCAGCAGATTACACATGCCCACAGCATAACGGTTTATCCTCCAGTCAACAGGGGGGCTGACGATGTGAATGAAGTGTTCATGAAACTGGTTCTACATATTTAAACAAATAAATGGAGCAAAAGAGTGTTAGTTCAACTCAATCATATAATATAACCTCAACTTAGGTATTCATTTTTTACACTAAACTCCATTCACTTACACAAAAGTAAGATGCGTTTTGGGAGAATCTCTCCTATCTTCAGTTGCTCACTGAACCAGCATTACTCGAAACTATGGCTGAACAAATGGATGTTCCTGTGGTGGCCTCTGTTGGTTGAAGTAGGAAGTTGCTGAACTCATCCATAGGAGGAAACTTGAAATTCATTAGGTTTTCTCTATTTTTAATATGAAATTTTTTTTCCCAAGTGGATAACTCTAATGAGCTGTGAAGATGTTTCAGCAGTTTTATTCCTGGTTTTATTTCATGGGTTTTGGTCCAAAAGTGAGCTGCTACTGGTACCACCAGAATAGAAATCTGGAATTTACGAAATAAAATGTACAGATTGTGAACAGAGGTGCATAGGCAAAACAAAAAGAAATTTGGAAATTCCGAGAAAAGAACATTTTATGAATATTCAGTTTAAACAGGTGGATAAATCAGCAGTAGCAGCTTACTTTTGGACCAAAAACCATGAAATAAAACCGGGAATAAAACTGCTGAAACATCTTCACAGCTCATTGGAGTTATCCACTTGGGAAAAAATTTTCATATTAAAAAATGGAGAAAACCTAATGAATTTCGAGTTTCCTCCTAGGATGAGCTCAGCAACTTCCTACTTCAACCAACAGAGGCCACCACAGGAACATCCGTTTGTCCAGCCATAGTTTCAAGTAATGGCGGTTCAGTGAGCAACTGAAGATGGGAGAGATTCTCCCGAAACACGTCTTACTTTTGTGTAAGTGAATGGAGTTTAGTGTAAAAAATGAATACCTAAGTTGAGGTTATATTGCCACTCCATTGTCAACAGCTTCGTAAGTACAATGTCAATCATACAATGTTCTTAATATATGATTAGCTTGACTGTGCAATGTTCCAATTAACACTTTTAGTTAACCATTTGTTTGTCCATTGGTGGCCTTGAGCCACATGTTCAACTACAATTACATAATATTTCTGAAAGGATGCAGTCATTTTTTTTTTAATATTTTCTTGCACAGTTTCAAATATTGTGCTTGAGTGAGCAATAAAACTATCAGGACAATAAATTATCCAGAGCTTGCCAATGAACTCTTGAAAGATTTTTAATGTAGAATGATCTACTATGATCCACTGTTATATTTAACATTCTGGATGTATTCCTGATTTTCCATTAAGATTTTATGCATTTTTTCACAAACTGGACATTTTTTGTACTGATAAGGCATAAGTTTCACTTTGTTATGAATATACCATCATTTGGAGAAGACTTTTTATTCATTTTCATTGCATATGTTTTAAAATTCATACCATGAGCAAATATTGTACACACATACTATATGTTTTGCTTTCACACCAACCAGTACGCAATACTTTGGCTGTAGCTTGAACATTTTGAAAATCTAACTGAAAGTATGCAATTTTGATTGTGTGATTGAGTCAAGCTAACAATCTTTTGCTCCACTTTTTTGTTTAAATATGTAGGACTGGTGAACAAGTGGAGCAAAAAGAATGTTAGTTCAATTCAATCACACAATGGCCTTAATATATGATTAGCTTCACTGTACAGTGTTCCAATTAACAATTTTAGTTTATATTATAAAGTTGGCCATGGTCAGAATATGGCAATCATGTGTGTACTCTAGGGTGCTTATCTCATCTGCCATGACAGTATGAAAATCTGTATTAAGTGATGGGTAACACTGATCCAGTTTGAATTTAGCTAACAGTTCTTAATTCAACATTTTAAAATGTATTACTTGTGAGTTGAGCGATACCATCACACAGCTAGATTATTATCAGCAGACCAGCATGTTAGCAGCTCCAAGGTCTGCATAGTGCTGCATGAGAGTTTGAACTTAACATGTACATAAATATGTGCTGAGTTGGAAGGGAACCAAAATACAAAATTAATATTTCATTATATATAGATTCTAACATGTGCTATTGGTACTAATATTGAATTATTATTTCACCATACCCTTATATTCTGAACAGCATTAAAGTATCGAATACTTTTTTGGATATATTTGTTACATTTTCTTTACTCTATAAAAAATTGATAATATTGCTCTGTTACTTAGTAGTCAAAATATTCTGTTCATTTTTAGTAATTTTGTAGGAAAATCCTCATTGAGATTTTTTTTTTGGATGAGTGTGTATTATGTGATAAAGTGCTATACAAGCATATATATATATATATTAAAGAAACTGGTAGTCCTTTGAACAAAATATTGATTTACATTCATAGGGAACATCAATCAACAATTAGATTAATTTTAACTGGTATTCAGGAAAGTCACGCCATAGCTGCTTTAATGATTTGACATAGAATGGTTCATAAAATGTCATGTGAAAAGCTTCTGAAATACTTACATTTATGTTCTGAAAGTTAAGAAAAGAACAATTCCATTTGTAGCTTAAAGTATAAAGTTTGTTTTAATGAATTGCCTGCATTTTGAGATGTACCTTTTATATCTATATGAATCGTTATTCAGTACTTATAACCCAAGGGAATGAATTTTGTATCATTCTTCTTATATATAAATTAAAGAAAAATGGGTGCTAATGACCATTGCAGTTTTACGCCCTTAAGCAATAATCATCATCATTAAAGAAAAATGAATTTTAGTTTTGGCAGTGTATATTTGCAAAATGTTTAAACTTCATAACATTATCCATGTTGCATTAAAAAAAAATATATTTAGGGAAGAACTGATAATTGAATAAATTTTATTTTCACTGTCTGCCTCCTTTCTTCCTGCCATCCTTCATTTTATCACGTCTTCCTTCCTTAAGTAAGCATTTATAAAAAATAAATAGGGTAATCAATAGAATAATGCTATACATTTTTATAACTTTTGTAAAGGAATGTACTTATAAGCATCTTTAATGTGTATGTTTTTGTTCCACAGGAACCATTGGATATAACCAGAGAAATAGAATAGATACCTTAATGTATAACATTGTATACCCGCAAGCTCCTATGGTTAAGTCTCGTACAATAGAACTCGTCAACTTTGATAAGCTACCAGCTGGACAGAATGCAACAGTAGCTGTGATGAGCTACAGTGGATATGATATTGAGGATGCTTTAATTTTAAACAAAGCTTCAATTGACAGAGGTAAGATTTAGTTTTAATACACTGCATTTCAAGTATGTTATTTGGGTATAAGTAATTTAAATGTTGAAGTTTATGCATTAGCACCATTGGAGTTGATGGTCAGAGCTTTATATTGTGCATTAAAAAATTTCATTATATTACTCTTATTGAAGTGTGGTTTTTCTGAATCCGTAAATATTTGAGATTACATTTTAATTGCAGTTATTAATATGTTGCTAGTTGAACTTCTTTCTTAGCTAGAGAATGAAGAATGATTTATTGACAAGATTGAAATTTTGAAATTTCTTAATTTTAAGGATATGGTCGCTGTTTAGTGTACCGAAACTCCAAATGTACTCTGAAACGCTATGCCAATCAAACTTACGATCGTATCTTGGGACCACTTGTTGATGCTGACACAAAGAAGCCCATTTGGAAGCATGACATCTTGGATGCTGATGGTATAGCTGCACCAGGGGAAAAAGCAGAAAATAGACAGGTAAGCATTTTCCTGCAATATTTTTTGATAACCTGGCAAGACATAAACATTCTTAAAAATCTTCATGTGTCTAAACAAGTGCAGAATGAATAAATAAATATGTATAAACAAAAATCAATAATAATGTAACTTGTATGAATTGTTTCTTTTGTAACAATTGACATTGTGTAAATGTGCTACATTGAAATGCAGATAGGATAGCAAAAACATCATGATCTAAATATAGCTTTTGGTTAAGATATATCATTAGGGACTTAAATGGAAAGGAGTATATTTACAAGGAAATAAATACTGTAGAAAAACAGCCATAATATATGCTCAGTTTAAGTGGCATTTGGTCACATGTCAGAATGAGATTGAAGAGAAATACATTGCAAGAGGAAAAAAGTGCAAAATGATGGGTTAAGAATAGAAGAGGGAAAAGGAAAAAGAAAGAAAATTAAAAATAAAGAATAGAAAAAATTAAAGAATGTAAAAGTGAAGGATTGAAGGAAGAGTGGAAAATCCTCCTAGCTTTTTGTAATCAAATGGTAGAGGGAAGAAAATGGTATGCTGTACAGCTTCTCCAAGACTCTAATTAAGGATCAGTCAAAAATAATTATGTCAAATAATTTTTAAAATTTTCTTAATTTTGAAGACAATACCAATATTTGCAGCAGATATTCTCATTTTTATATCATCTATGTTTTTTGTGTTACTTTGGAGTGGATGTATTTTGGTACTTTTTATTGCACATAAATTGCTGTGTCTGCACCAGATTCCTTGTTCAGCAGCCCACAGATAATATGCTTAGGTCAGTAAACATTTTTTTTTTTTTTTTTTTCTGTTTACCAGGTGCTTATAAACAAATCAATGCCTACAGTGACTCTAAATCCCATAAATCCCTTGCAAGCACAACCAGAATATCGAGATGTTCCAGTTCTGTACAAGGGACCAGTTCCTTCTTATATTGAAAAGGTGATGGTATCGTCTAATGCTGAAGAAGCCTTTCTTATCAAACTGCTGTTGAGACAGACACGTCGTCCTGAAATTGGAGACAAATTCAGCAGTCGACATGGGCAGAAAGGAGTTACAGGTAAAAAAATTATTGTGTGTGCATGTACATAGTGCTTTTAAACCTCTGTTTTAATCAAATTACATTGTGATATATCCTAAATTTAGGTATTCATTTTTTTACACTAAACTCCACTTACTTACATAAAAGTAAGATGCGTTTCGGGAGAATCTCTCCCATCTTCAGTTGCTCACCGAACTGTCATTACTCGAAACGATGACTGGACAGCCAGATGGTGGCCTCTGTTGTTAAAGTAGCAAATTGCTGAGTTCATCCATAGGAAGAAACTCTAAATTCGTTAGATTTCTCTATTTTTTAATATAAAAATTTTTTCACTTGTGGATAACTCCAATGGGTTGTGAAGAGTTTCAGCAGTTTAATTTCCGGTTTTATTTTATGGTTTTTGGTCCAAAAGTGAGCTGCTACAGCTAATTTATCCACTTGCTTAAACCGAATATTCGTAAAATGTTCTTTCTTCTGAATTTCCAAATTTCTCTTTGTTTTGCCTATGTAGCTCTGCTCACAATATGCACATTTTATTTCGTAAATTCCTGATTTCTGTTCTGTTGAAATGGAGTCTTTTGCTGTGTAACCTAATAAATTTAATGTAAAAAAATGAATACCTAGGTTTAGGATATATTACCATTCCATTGTCAACAGTTTCGTAAGTACAATATTTACATTGTGATGTTTATAAACTTGCACATTTCATATTAATTCTGAACAAATTTTTGGGATAATATTAATTACTACTTCCCACAAGAGTGAAATGTGCTTTTAGAATTTTAATTAGTTTATCTCATAAGCTGCAGATGGTGCTACAAATCATTCTTAAAATTCAGAGATTTGAATGTTGTTGCAGTAAGAACAAATGAAGGGGCATTACAATCCTTATAATATTATTAGTCTTTGGGGAAAAAGAAAGTTCACATGATCACTTTTAATAGAAATAAACATCCTTAATTGTGAATTCAGCAGTTATGTTGGGGATTTTGTATGAAGTATTAGAAAAAATAATCAGAGTGTGGTGACTTGTGATGTATACCAAGTCAAGAATTTTGACAATATATTTACGAGCTGTTTTGAGGAAGTAATAATGGGGTGATGGAAAAGGATAGCTACTGTAGCATTTGATGAGCAAGTACATTTATTTTGGGGCAGTTATTGGTTTGTTTAGTTAAAGTAAGGGTTGGTAGTACGCACTGCACACAATATCATGCGTAATAAGAGTGGATGATTAACTAAGCAGATATTTCAAATTAGTTATAATATTAAGGAATCGCACACAATCAACTATACATTGATTTTAGATTAATTGTGTTAAAAACTTCCTGTGAAAGAATAAGGTCATGGCATGGTATCTTTCACACTGGCTTCCATGGACATGTTGTAGTTCTAAAGGGCATTGTTCAAGTTTGGAATCAACTTGTCCTCTTTTGTATCTTGAAGTTCATAATCTTATCCTCATTATGTCGCAGCTGCAATTCAACTTCCTATAACTTTTGTAAAATGCTCATCTCTGTTAGCAAGTCGGAGCCATAGCATTAAATCTAAGGAATCATTGAAATGTCCGGCCTATCCGCTTTCTCTCTCCTAACAGACAGACACTATGTGACCAGTGGTCCTTTTTTCATCATTCCTGGGCATGTGCTAACTTTCTTTTCTTTTTTTTTTTCTTTTTCTTTTTCTCCTTTTTTCTTTCTTTCTTTCTTTTCTTTTCTTTTTTCCCCTTTTTCATATGCACATGCCTATCTTTGAGGTCTACTTTTAATCCCGATGCGTAACTTTTACAGTACATCTATATAACGTTTTACAGTAATGCATTAGCAATATTCTGCAATATTGTTGTCACATTATTATAATCTCTATATGTCATAATATTGTTTTATTTTACCATGTTCCTATAATAACTGGGCTGTGATGGTTGAGTCATCTTCATTTCAAGAGTATGTCAATGTTGATACATGAATGGTGCCTATTGTAGAGGACAACCTTTCCAACCAGCTTCAAAGAGAAGAAAAATTGAAAGATGAAGATTGTGAACAAGAATCTACTGTCCCAACCAATACAGAAGCAATAAATGCTATTAATGTTCTGAGGCAATATATTGCAAGTGTGTTGGGAGAGGATGGGACATTTAATGCCTTATATGCTGTAGAGAGAGGGAACTCATACAAATATATACAAAACAAACAAAAACTAAACATTTTGGAATTTTTTCAAATAGGTAAAGGTACAATTGTTAAAGACAGTAAAAGGGCCTACAAAAATGAACACAGGGTAAAATATTTATATGCAAAAATCAAAAAATCAGCTATTGAACATCAATATCCTGGGGGAAGAAAACACTAAATTTCAGGTTCATCAGATGTCTGCCAGATCCAAACAGTACATCCAATACAGAATTACCATAACTCTTCGGACAGCTGACAAGTATTTGATAATGCAAACATTGATCCACAAAAGTAAACTGTGAAACTGGAAGAGGATTTAGGTTGACACATCATGACATATTAATACACTACTGGCTGTTACAATTGCAATGCCAATGCCCATAAGGGACATGTTAAACTGACCACATTTTTCCAATGAAATGCGTCCACAACAAAACAAATATGAGATCAGTGTATCTGGGTAGGGTGAACACACAGATGCAAGGAATCCCAATGGCCCCATCAGATAACCAAAGGAAAAGATTTGTATGAAAGATTTCCACATGACAATGTCTTGCAATTTTAATGGCAAAAGTGTAATTTGGTAAATGTACTTTTGAATAATTATAAATTAATTTACCTTTGGTTATTAATTTTTGTTAATTCATTCTTTTTATTTTTAATTATTATTATTGTTGTTGTTGTTTATATATATTTTGTTTTACATTCCTGCTATTTACACTTTCCTCTCATTTGCACTTTTTTCTATCAGCCCCCTGAAAATGTAATGACTAGACTAATTTACTGTTGGAAACAGCAATATTGAAATCTCTAAAATTCCTCACATTTTCTGGTGGCCCAAAGATTATAGGTGAATTTCTTGTAAATGGTTGTATTTATTTTCCCGCGATCAAATGTTTTAACTTCCTTCTCTGTTTAAATCTCTTGAATTTCAAGTCCAAAATTTCTTTGTTAACTGCATTGGTAATAGCTATTTGTATTATATGTAATTATACTTGGTTGTATTCAGATTCATTCATGGGTATGTTAACAAGTCTGTGTGCTAAGATGTTTAGAACTGCATAGATGTATTGTTAAGGGAAATAAGGAAAAAGATTTGTATAAAAAATATAAAAATAAAGTTACAAGCTTCAATATCCCAATTGAGGACAAATTAATTCAAAATTACATCAAGTGCCTTGCAGAGCTACCCCAAGTCCATCAGATCATCAGGAAATCTGGCACTTGACATGAAGCTGATGATGAGGGCAATAGCCTGTAAAACATATCCTGACTTCAATGGTCAGTAGACCATAAGAGTACAAATTTGAATCACCAGCATAATAAAAAAAGAAAGAATGTCTGTTCTCCTTAGGACATTCTTAGGCCTAAGACATATGCTTTTTAACTTAAAAATATTTTGTTTCCAACAGTGTGCTCTATGACCTGAAGCTGAACATTATTAGTTTAATGTTTTTCAATTAGTGTGAATTTTTAAGTTTTCTAGATGCTAATAAAATGCTCTTCACACATGTGAACTGCTGGAATTAGTATAGTAATTATATCAAATTGTGCTTTAAAAGGAAAAAAACAAATTTCTTGCTTTTGCTGCAGGTTTGATAGTTGAACAGGAAGACATGCCATTTAATGATTTTGGCATCTGTCCAGACATGATTATGAACCCACATGGATTTCCATCTCGTATGACTGTTGGTAAACTTATAGAATTGTTAGCAGGCAAGGCAGGAGTCCTAGAGGGAAAATTCCACTATGGCACAGGTAAGATTCATTTGCACCTAATGCATCTATTGTAACCTTGGTTCTTCTTAGGAATCTGTCAATTTCTATTTAATCTGGAAATAATACAAAATTAAGCTCTTAGTTCCCAAAAGCTAAAAATTAAATGCTACAAGGATCACTCTGAAAATTTTGAAAATAAAAGCAATAAAATTTAAAATAATCTAATCTGACCCTTGGAAAGTATTCTTCGCTACATTCTATACAAAGTCTCCTTTGTTCAACCATTTTTAAATGCTGAAAGCCGTTCTTCTTGGATAGGGTGCAAATACACTCTTTGTATGCAGCCACTGTGACTTCACATGTTTCAAATCATTGACCACAAATTTTTTCTTTTATTTTGAGGAATAGAAAAAAGTAGCGTGGGTCATATCTGGACTGTAGGGAGAATGGTGCAAACATTTAATTCCAATCTCCTGCAGAAATTGAGTTGTTTCCTTCCAGTGCAGTTTGGACAGATTTCTGGATTCCTTGCAGACCAGTCTTAGAATGCTTCATTCTGAGTATATTGATGGCCTGAGGCACACATTTTATTGTGTACCATCTAGCAATGACAGATTTTTGTCCCTCAAATGGAACTATCATAATATGGTCAATTGGTAAGAAGAAAGACCAGATCTTCTTCTTGCAAACACTTCTGGTCATCTAGTTTTTGTTGGGGGAATTCTATCCTGAGAAAACCCAGATTGATGATAGCCACTTAAGTTTCTGAATCATACTGGTATATCCAGCTTTTGTCATCCATTTTGATGTTAATATGTTTTTTGTTTTTCCTCCATAAAATTTTCCCAACATTTTCTGGCACCAATCCACCTGTGTTAATCTGTGAAGTGCTGGGGGGATCCAATATCCTGAGTTAAGTTTTTCTTTGAGGATTGTTTTCACTGCTGCCAGTTCAATATTCAGGACTTCTTGAATCTGATAATATGTACAGCGATGATTGTTGCATAACATAGATCTGCTTTCATCAAATTTTCATTCGTTGTTGCTGTAGTAGGCTGTCTTGCATGATATTCATCTTAGAGGGAGTCCCTTCCTCTCCTAAAATCTGAAACATTTGATAAATAGTGGATTGCAGGGTACAAAGATCCCCAAATGCATGATGCAATCTTTCAAGACATTCTCTCTCCCCTAAATTGACTTTAAAATCATAGTAAATCATAGTACAGAAATGTTCTTGCTTGAAATCCATCCTAGTATTCTGCATAGCAACACCCAGGTATCACATACACAGAAGTATTGATACCACACAATGCTGGAGCATGCTCAGACTTGCACATGTTGCTACCTAAACTTCAGTCTAAAGCTAGAAAGTAATAGCTTGTCACAACTCCTTGTCATCCATTCTAAAAACTTTCAGAGTGACCCTTGTATTGAATATTAAAGCAGTAGTATTTCCTTTCATGTATTTCCAAGTGTTATTGGTAAATCTTCTCAGGAAAATTATGTGGTAAATGTTTCTGTATGCCTTTGAAATTTGCAATCACATTATTCATGTATTTCTTATTCAGTATTAATAAAAGAAATTTGTCACATTTTTGCACCTTCCTCTCATGTTGTTGTTGTTGTTGTTATATTATTATTATTATTTAGTAAAACATGCATTGCCCTAGTAATGAATTATCACATGCCTTTTCGACCTCTCATCTCTCCCCTTTAGTGCAAGAAAAAGATTATAAATCATAACCAGAGCCCGGAAGTTCAGGCATTTATTTTGGTTAAAATAAGCAGGCAAAAAAGCACTTTAGTGTTGAAATTAGGTAGTAATATAATTAAAATAGGCATTTATTAACTGGAAAATAGAGCATAATATCACTTATTATTAATGTAGATATGTATTTAAGACACTTAATTTCTTTATCACATAATTAAAGTACTTAAGCTTACAAGCAACAACATGTTTTTTCAAGGTATCAACTGTCATAGTCAGCCACTTGTCAGAGAGAACATTTTTCATAATGGAAAAAGAGCATTTTTCCACTGAAGTGATTGTAAGATATTTAAAACAAGCTATTTTGAAAGGACTCAATGCTATTTATAACTGAACATTCATGGAAATGTTAATCAAGACAAAGAAAAGTAATTTTCATTAGACCTGGCGAATGAGCAAAAGATGCAAATGGTTTCTGGTTGAGTTCATTTTCTGTTTATGCATTTAGAGGGGAATCAGGTAGTATTTCTCTTACTTACATACTAAACACATTGTAGGAATGGTTTATTGCACAGCTGTACTCTCATCTTTCTTGCTTCAATTATTACATTTATGTAACTGAGAAGTTACCTCCCAATCACAAATTTCCTAGAATTGTCTCACGCAGATCAATACAAGATCATTTGCCAGGACTATTCAAAAGTACATCCCTCATCCTCTCTATTTCCTGTTATTCATATACCAGAAGTAAGCATGCATTCCTATCACTAATGAAGGTTTTGCTATTTAAAGAGCTTAAGTGAATTGAATGAGGAGAATGTTTTTGACTGCTTGAAAAGAAACAAATATATAACAATATCCAAAATAAGCAGAAAAAGATTTAAGTGCTAAAATAGGCAACAGAAGCCAAAATGGGCAATAAAGATAAAATAAAAATATAACTATCAACCCCAAATGTATGGAACATGTTAATCTCTATCTAACTCTTAAGTATATCCACTCAGATAGAAAAGGCATTTTGCCTAACTTCCAGGCTCTGGACTTAACTTTTTGTTTAGTGTGTAGAATAAATATTCATGGTATTCAAAACTAAATTAAGCAGTTTTAATGTGTGTTTGATCTTGTGAGCAAAGGTATAATCAAGCAGAGTGATTTCAGGATATCTAGGTCAGTTCAGATATCCACAATCTTGGTTTGGAGTACCAATAATCTTGACTGTTTCAACCTTAAAAAAAAAATATAATAATAATAATAATAATAATAATAATAATAATAATAATAACAACAACAACAACAACAACAATGCCTTTGGCATCATAAAACATCAGAATAGTTTATATTATTACTGCGCAAGTTCCAATTTACATTTTAATCAGAATAGTTATTTCCGTACATTCCATTATGTCACATTATGTTCATTATATTCTAAAATATATTCTATTCTGTGGTTGACTAAGTACATTACAATATGGGGGAAACTTTAGTAATTGACATATGAAGTGTGCTAGTGGACATTCAACATATTTAACTTGGAATGCTAATTGGAACTTGTACATTAAAGCTAATAATATAATTAAGATCATTGTATGATCAAGTCAAACTACACACTCTTATTGGCTCCACTTGTTTAAGTGTAGTCAGGTTTCATGAACCTTCATCTGCATCCTCAGTTGATGGGTAGCTGAGAATGCGAACAAAGGTTCATGAAATATATATTACATTTAAACAAGTACCCATCGATTAGGATTCTGATGAAGGTACATGAAATCATGTACTATATTTAAAAAGTGGAGCCAATAAGAGTTGTGGTTTGACTCAAACATACAATGATCTTAATTCAATATGTTTATACCACAGAATGAACTCAATTGAAAGATAGAAGTTTAATTAATGAATGACATTAAATGGAGTATAGACTGTTGGTGTAATCTATTGAAGACAATTCAAATGAAATGTCACTGTGATATCACTAGGATATTAATAATTGATTAGGGCTTTTTGGTAGATCAACTGAGTAAACTTGTCAAACTCCAAGCTTTCGGCCATTTAGAGTTTGATGAGTTTATGTGGCTGGTCTCCCATGTTAACAGTATTATTTTATAAAGTGTGTGAGAATATATGGGAATTATAAATTTTTACTATTCTGTATCATGTGCCATTAGCATTTGGAGGTTCAAAAGTAGCAGATGTTTGTGAGGAGTTGGTTCGACATGGCTTCAATTACCAAGGAAAGGATTTTTTCTACTCTGGAATCACAGGAGAACCTCTTCAAGCTTATATCTATTCTGGACCTGTAAGTTTTGTACATTTTATTTTCATGTTTGTATTTACATGCTTTTCAGTATACTATAATAATTTTTAGGGGAAAATATAAGAAGCTTACATTCCAATAGCATCATGACAGTCATGAGCTGGAGGACTGAGATTTGATTCTTTCCAGAACCATTCTCTCTGAATTATGTGGGGGTGTTTTTTTTTTTCAATCCTCATAAATGGCAAATGCAAGGGAGGCACCATAAACTTAGACCTGGAGTGTTCCATTTCATCTCATGTATCATCAGTGTCCACTGCCTCAGTAGTAAAAAATTAGCATTAAACATATTAAAAGATCAACATGACATTTGTATAAAAACAAAAAATTCTTTACCAATTTATCATTTCATCTTGTGTGTCAAGTATCCACCACCTCAGTAGTAAAAATTGACATTAAACACTATTTAACCATCAACATGACAATTGTGTAAAACACAAATTTGTGCAGAAAATGATTAGCAAGTTATATTAATTTAATTCTGGAACAGATAATGTAAGAATCGGTTTTTACTGAAATGTAGAAATGAAATATTGTGTTGTTACCCATGAATGCTACATGTGCAGTAAAACCTTGATGCAACATATTTGAAGTGAATGGAAAACAAAAATAAATATATGGGTAAACTGTAGTTGAGAAATCATGAGTAGACATTTTAAATGTCATAATTATTAACACTTGCATACTACATCCATTAAAACTGCTAATTCTTTGGCTAGAAGGGGGGGGGGGTTGTACTTTTCAATAATTGAAAGCTATGAAAAGTTTGCAATTAAGTTTAAATAATCACGTGTACAAATGACAAAGTAGAATTAGGGAAAACGTGTCTAATATTTTAGGTGTTCCAACTAATTGATTTAAATATCAAAATTCTTTCTCATTTTTTCAATGTACTAGCCAAGATATTTATTTATACCTTAATCCATTCTTATTTATTCTTGGAAAATGTTTTCTGCTATACCCTTTGTTCCATACTGTCCACAGCCTTCCAAATATGCTGCAAGGGCTTCACCATCAAAAGAATATCAATGTGTGTGAAGTCCTTCCTTCACTTTTGGGAAAATTAAGGAAGTACCAGATAGCTAATTCAGTAGAAAAGCTGCTGCCTTCTTTGCTTAACTGTTCTTGCATCAGCATGGTAATAGTGCATTGCAAAATGTCATTTTTGATTTTGGGTGCTGATCCTCCCATTGTTTGATTACCTCTGGTAGAACAGGTCTTGCTGTACCATTCTGCAGTGACAATATACCTATTGGCTTTCAAGGGGAAACTTTGCTATGTGACCCTTTATAGTAAAAAAAAAAGTATTTTTTCAACAATTTTAGATCCTACTTATTTTTCTAACACTTCTACTGAACTTGGTACAATTTTCTTTTACTTTTCAATTCATAATTATAAATCCATATTTTGTCGTAACATTGTAAGAGAAATGTGCATTTTCACCTCCATTGGATTTTTTCCATCATAGATTGATATCAGTGTATACTGATTTTTGATGATTAAAGGGAATAGCACCCAACAAAAACATTGCTGTATGATCTGCTGCTCTCTCTGTTTTATTTTTTCAATTTTTTTATTTATATTTTAATTTATTTGTTATTTATTTTTTTTAATTATTGTTTTTAAAGACCTCTCAATCTCAGGAAGACTATCACCCCCTTTTAAAGTCACAGTGCCTGTGGCAAGTTAAAGGACATAGTTTCTAAAAGTGACAACCAATGTTTTTATTACATTGCTTTGGGTTTAAACCTTAAACAAACTTTTAGAAAATTGTAGTTCATATGTTACACCTAATTGCCTAATAATAACTTCTGCTACTGACACGGGTAGCAGGGCACTAAGGCATGCAGAAAATATTGCTTTGAAAATACAGTTTTTTCAGCAATCTGTGGACAAAGACTTTGAGTAAGGATGGGACTAGTTTGATACAAAACAACAGTGACAAAATTTGCAGTTCAATTAACAAAATGAAATTGGTGCATAAAGTTAAATTACATTTTTGATAAATTAAAGCATTGGATAGAAGGGTTAAGTTGCACATTGGACATGTAAAAGTATTTTTTTCATCATATGATAAATAGGCCTATTTCTGATGTCTGAAGCTCACCTGTCATTCACCTATCATTAATTACCAGATGATTTCTTTCAAACCATTGTAATAATTGGTTGAATAAATTGCTCAGGTAGGATTGTAAGTTATTAATCTTTTCTTATTTAATGAAAATTGTTGTAATATCAACATATATTAACGCTGCCTCTATTACTTTAGTTATATATCTGGGTCTCTTGTTATTATAGGCCATAATTATATGTTAAGATATATTTTGATTGTGATATCCAGGTATACTATCAGAAGTTGAAGCACATGGTTCAAGATAAGATGCATGCAAGGTCCCGAGGTCCTCGAGCAGTTCTCACTAGGCAACCTACTGAAGGTAGGAGCAGAGAAGGAGGGCTCCGTCTTGGTGAAATGGAACGAGATTGTCTTATAGGCTATGGTGCAAGGTAAGAAATGCAAACTGTAAGGGAATATAATCTGTAACATAAAGCCTAAACTAATTTAACATTGAAGCAGTTAGGGTATAGCATGTCAAAACCTTTTCAAATAATTAATTGTGCATAGATCCCCATCATTGACCCCTCAGGGGCCCAATTTATTGGGTACGGGGCGTAGCGACCCCGAGGCACCCGAGCTGCTCCCTCAGGTCCGCGCTCAGCGCGTTTGACTCCTTTTTATTTCGCCTCTTTTATTGTTTTATTAGTCCTACTTCCCTGTTCTTTGTCTGATGGGTGCCCCCGTGTTTGACGCGGTAAAATGTGACTGGGTAATGGCGTAACTCCCAGCACAGGGTTATCATGTAGGACAGGAGCGTATCCCCTGGTAAAGGCCAGGCCCGGGGAAGGGCCATTGCATGAGCTGTAGTCTTCCTGCAGGCGATTGGGTCCCTTCGTCAGCCCACAGGAAGGTGTGACCCTGAGGTTACTTGGTTCAGGCCAGAGCCAGTAACCTAAGCCGGGGTGGCGCCCAGGAAGCAGCCCGCCATCGGAGACGGTTGCAATGGTGGAGGAATAAATCGCTATGGTACTGGAAAATAATCCTTTACATTTTAAACGTAAAAGAGTTGATGCAAAAGAAGTAATCGAGAAGTCTTTCCCTCGTTACTTAGTTATTAGTCGTACTGAAGAGAGTCAGTCGTTTACGACCGTAAATCCATTTAAGATTCAGAAGGGCATTGATGCCATAGCTGGGCCCGTTAAGTCCTGTACCCGTCTACGCAACGGATCACTTTTAGTGGAGACACTTGGCCTGTCTCAAAGCAACTCGTTGCTCAAGGCGACGCTACTCCACGGATATCCCGTCCGTGTCGAGAAACATAAGACCATGAATTCGTCGCGAGGAGTTGTTACAACAAATGTTCTAGACGGAATGTCCGACCCGGAAATCCAGAGCTGTCTGGAAGACCAAGGGGTCACCTCAGTCTATCGTGTGCAGGCAAGGAAAGAGGGGGAATTACAGCCGACCCGGACTCTTTTCCTCACATTCGACAGGGTCGATTTGCCGCAGAGGATCAAGGCGGGCTACGAGGTGATAGAAGTGCGCCCGTATATCCCGAGCCCGTTGCGATGTTTCCAGTGTCAGCGTTTTGGACACACTCGCATATCATGTAAAACTGCCGTTTCCATCTGTGCAACCTGCGGTCAAGCAAGTCACGAGGGAGCATGCCCATCCGCTCCTGTCTGCGTCAACTGCCGCGGTGAACATCCAGCCTCGTCCCGCGATTGCCCTCGTTTTCGAGAGGAGCGCTGTATCCAGGAGATCCGGGTGAAGGAAAAACTCTCCTTTACTGAAGCCCGGAAGCGATTCCAGTCTCGCCAACCTGTCGTGCCTAAGACCGGCACCTACAGCGCAGCAGCTTCTTTTGCGCCCAAGAAGTGCGATAGCAGTACGCAGACCTGCGATCTTGTTTTTACACGGGTCCAAACTACTCCTAGTTCTCCAAAGCGCTCTACCGTGAAGCCCAAAGCGGTTGTTTTTAATGCCCCTGAAATTAAGTTCAGGACGAGTTTTACGAGAACAGATTTTTTAAAGTCATCAACTCAGGTAGAGCAGAAAAAGAGCCCTTCTCCTCCTCGGAGGTCACGCTCCCATGATGGGAGCAAACCCGCTAGGCGGTCGCCGTCGCCGCCTATTTCTACATCCAACCGATTCCAGGCGTTGGAATCGGTGGATGCTTCTCAGCGGGAGAGCCCTCCCTCTGAGGAAGTGATGGAGCAGGATGTGCCTGCTCCTTCAAAACCACCGAGTCCCACGCGACTGAAAAAAGGACGTTTGTTTCGCCCTGCACCGTCCAAAAAGTAAGGTGGTAAATTTTTAGCTTCTTTTATCTAATTTTAACAATGGCTATCCTTTCGTGGAATGTGCGTGGTCTCCGTAGTCGAAGACCTGACCTCGAATTAATTTTCCGTTCTACTGACCCTTTGCTTGTATGTCTCCAAGAGACTAAGCTTCGCCCAAGCGATTCTTTTAATTTACGCGGTTACTCTTCGGTGAGATTTGATCTCCCTCCCGAAGATGGCACTCCCGCTCACGGCGGAGTTTTACTTTTAATTCGCAATAACGTGTACAGCACCTCACTACAGCTCCAGACTCCTTTACAAGCTGCCGCAGCTACAGTTCACTTTTCTGGCCTTAGTTTTTCTGTCTGCAATGTTTATTTACCTCCGTCCGGCACCATAACCACAGTTGACCTGGACGATCTTTTGTCTCAGCTACCACCCCCTGTTCTTCTCTTGGGGGATTTCAATGCACACCACCCCCTTTGGGGTTCCACCACGGAGTGTGCAAGAGGTAACCTCTTAGCTGACTTTTTGCTGGATCACAATCTTATACTTCTCAATACTGGTCAACCTACTTTTCTCTCTGACAGCACTCATAGCTTTTCGCACTTGGACTTATCCATTTGTTCCGCCTCGCTTGCTGTACATCTCACCTAAAACGTCATCTCTGATTTACATTCCAGTGACCACTTTCCGTGTCAGATCCATGTACTCTCTCCGAACGCACATTCACAGCGCACGCCAAAATGGCTCATTGATAAGGCGAATTGGACTCTCTATCGATCTTTGGCCGAATTTTCAGGGTGTGACTTTCCATCTATCGACGTCGCGATCGAGCACCTCCGTACTGTCATCATAACAGCCGCAGATAAGGCTATTCCGCGGTCGTCTTGTCACCCCAGACGCTTACCGGTTCCTTGGTGGACCGATGAATGCCGAGATGCATTGCGTGCACGCCGAGGTGCTCTACGAGTTTTTCGTCGCCACCCTACTTCAGCAAATATGATCTGTTACAAACAACTTCGCGCCAAATGCCGCCGAGTCATCAAGGATAGCAAAAAGGCTTCTTGGATTTCTTTTACATCTTCTTTTAACCGCACAACGCCTTCATCCGTAGTTTGGGAACGGCTACGCCGCGTTGCTGGCAAACCAAGGTTTACACCTATACCCGGTCTTAGGGTTTTAAATCGAGTGCTCACTACTCCGATTAACGTCGCCAATGTTTTAGGGCGAACCTTCGCTGATGTTTCTAGTTCCGCCCATTACCCGGCTACATTTCGCGCATTACGGGAGCAGGTTGAGGGGAAAGGTTTCTCATTTGCCTCCGACCATCAGGAGAGCTACAACGTTCCTTTTACTGCCAGGGAACTGGAGCATGCCCTTTCTACCTCTCGACATTGCGCACCGGGACCTGACGACATTCATGTTGCCATGTTGCAGCATTTACCAGCAGAAGGTAAAGCATTTTTATTACGAACTTTTAATTCTATTTGGTGTAAGGGCACATTTCCTCGCGCTTGGCGATTGGCTACCGTCATTCCCATACCTAAGCCTGGAAAGGACCCACATCTTCCTTCCAGCTACCGTCCGATTTCCCTCACCAGCTGCGTTTGCAAGGTGTTGGAACGCATGATTAACGGACGGCTTATGTGGTTTTTGGAGTCGAGAAATCTGTTGACGAACGCTCAGTGCGGTTTCCGTCGTCACCGCTCCTCTGTCGACCATCTCTTATCTCTTTCGACCCACATAATGGACGGTTTTGTGCGCAAGTGCCAAACGGTTGCTGTATTTTTCGATCTGGAGAAAGCGTACGATACTTGCTGGAGAGGCGGTATCCTCCGAACGCTTCACGATTGGAACATACGTGGGCGTATGTCTGTTTTTATTCAGGAATTTATGAAGGACCGGGTTTTTAATGTTCGCGTGGGATCAGTTTTATCATCTAATTTTATTCAAGAGAACGGCGTACCTCAGGGCTCGGTACTTAGTTGCACACTATTTGCCATTGCGATTAACTCTATCACCGAGTGTTTACCGCCAGGAATACAATCGTCTTTATTTGTGGACGATTTTGCCATCTATCTTTCCTCTCGGAGAACCTGTCTCTTGGAACGCCGCCTCCAATGCTGTCTCGACCGCCTTCACGCTTGGAGTGTCTCTCACGGGTTCCGTTTCTCCGCAGAGAAGACCGTCTGCATGAACTTCTGGCGCCACAAGGAGTATCTTCCACCTTCGCTCCATCTTGGCCCAGACGCACTCTTTTTCGCGGACGAAGTTAGGTTCCTTGGCTTGGTGTTCGATAGGAAATTATGCTGGTCATCGCATATAGCGCAACTCAGAGGCAAGTGTGAACGTTCTCTTTGTATTTTACGTGTTTTAAGTGGCACATCTTGGGGGGCTGACCGGACTATGCTTTTACGTTTTTACCGCGCTCTTATCAGGTCCAAATTGGATTATGGCAGTGTCGTTTATGGCTCTGCGCGGCCTTCTGTTCTGCGCCGCCTGAACCCGATTCATCACCGGGGTATCCGTGTTGCCATTGGGGCATTCCCCACCAGTCCTGTGTTGAGTTTATGTGCGGAGTCTGGAGAACCTCCGTTGTTTTATCGTAGGGATGTTTTACTGGCCGCGTACGGTTGTCGCTTGGCTGCGCAACCTCGTCATCCCACGAATGGGCCGTTTTTTAATGTGTCTTTTGATCGCTTTTATGCTGCTCGGTCTTTTACTCCTAAGCCCCCTGGCTTTCGTTTTCGGGAGATTTTACGGACGTTGGGCATTGAGTTACCTGCTTTTTTCCTAGCCGGAGAAACTTTTTCTCCCCCCTGGATTTTAGCAGAGGCCCCCGTTCATCTCGGGCTTACGTCCTGTCCGAAATCATCGACCGCAGCACATATTATTCGTTGTTCTTTTAGCGAGATCAAATCCTCTTTTAATGGCTGGAATTTTATCTATACCGACGGCTCAAAATCTGACACCGGTGTAGGATGTGCATTTGTTTTTAATGGGGCTAGTTTTACGTATGGTCTTAACGTTTCAACATCTATTTTTATGGCGGAGCTTTATGCTATCTATCGGGCGGTTTTATTTATTTCTGATCACGGGCTGGGTAACAGTGTTATATGTTCCGATTCTTTGAGCGCCATTTTAAGTTTTAGGAACCTGTACAACCTCCACCCCCTTGTACAGATGGTCCAGAATGCAGTTTTAACCCTTTACGACGCTGGCGTCAGGGTGACACTGCTATGGGTGCCTGGACACGTCGGACTCCCAGGTAATGAGGCCGCAGATGTTGCAGCAAAATCCGCCCTTTTAGACCCTGCTGAGCGCGAGCAGCGATTTTATTTCGGGGATTTTATACATTCATTACGTAGAGCCATTTTTTCGCGCTGGCGCGAGGAGTGGGAATTACTCCCAAATAATAAGCTCCGTGAATGTAAATTCACCCCTTTTAACTGGTCGACTTCTTCTCGCGCTGTTCGTCGCGAAGAAGTAATTTTAGCTCGTCTTAGAATTGGGCATTGCCGTTTTAGTCATTCACACCTTTTTAATGGTCAACCCGCTCCAGCTTGCCCCCACTGTGACCACCCCTTTACAGTGAGTCACATTTTAGTTGAATGCCATCATCTGGCAGCTTTTAGACGTAGACTAGGTTTGCCCTCCTCTATTGAGGAATTACTTGCAGATGATGTGGCTGCTGTTGAGCGTGTGCTCCGTTTTATCCGTGTTTGTGGTTTTTGGAGCAAGGTGTGAGGTGTTCTCTTTTTATCCATGACGGCATTTTTAGGCGCTTTTAAGACTGTTGTTGTTTCCGCATTTGGTGCATTGTTTTTAGTACCAGTCTTTTATTGCGTTGTTATATATAACCCTTTTTACTGTTTTGGGGTTTTATTGTTACCAGTTTAGACTTTTACAATACTGGTTTATTTTCAGCTTTTGCTGATGTGTTTTACTACCAATTTTTATATGTTCCTGTGTTGATGGTTATAGGGTTTTATTGACCCTTTTTATACCATTGTAGGACTGTTGTTTTCGCGATTGCAGCTATTTTAATACCAGTCCTTTGTTGACGATTACACCCACTTGTTATTTGTTATGGGCTTTTATTTTGTTGCACAACGTGCTGCTCAGACTTGATTTGTGTTCACTATTTATATTTTAGTGCTGATGCAGTTTTTAGTGTGTTTGGGCGCTAATGACCTTAGCTGTTGTGCGCCCTTTAAACAACAATCATCATCATCCCATCATTGAACTCCAAAGGAATGTTTCGAAGGGAGGATGTAGATGGGGAAGTACGCTAAGAAAAAGCCCCCAGAGATTGTGCCTAGTAAAGTACTCCAGTTGTGAGAGAAACACACATAAGAACAATTTTTAATATTATAGCACTTTAATTTTAAAACCAAATAGCTAAAACACCATAAGGTAGGATTATACCATTAATTGTAGAAAACTTCTAATCTTAAATTTTGAATTGCTGCAAGAAAATATGAAGATGGCAAATTAAACAATCCATACTAAGCAATAGCAAAGCATTTACTAACATCAAGATTAACATGGTTGCCCATTTTAACCAAATTAATAACATTATATCATTAATTATGAAAAAGCTTCAACTAATAATTTCACATTACACAAAGCAGCAAGACAGCAAATTAAAAGTCAGTAGTACAATACAAGCAACTAGGGATTTGCAGATCTAAACATTGCCAGGAATCACTGCTTTCAAAATATTTCAATGGAAATACTAAATTACAAACATGACAATAATCACTTCAGAATAACAACCATAAACTACTGCCACATAGAATCAATGAACTACCCTTTTTTACTAGGCATCTCACCAGCTGGTATGGCACTGCACCATTAAAAATTTACAATTTCACAGTGCCTTGATCACTGAAATACATTGACTTATTTATACTGCTGCAATATACCATCAATGCATAAAAAATTAACATTATAAGAAATGGAAGCTACACCATTTTTAAAATGTGCCAAGTGTCTTTTACAATTTTATACTACTGAACGAAGAGCAAGCAACCATCCAGTGCTGGCACATTTAAAGCAGCATTCATTTCATAAATTGTGTTACCACAAGAACATCATGAAAGGAATTTGATATTTTGAAATATTTTATGAGCAACCTAAGTAAGTGTGTATGTACTACTTGGCAAACCTTTAATGAAAAATGACAGCTTCATTGGTAATACTATCTCCTTAAGGTGAGGCAAGAGTTTTTTTTTAATAGTGTGTAATGCCCATTTTTACTACTGAGGCACCATAGGCGGTGGACACTGATGATATATAGATGAAGTATTAATTGGGAACAGATAGGAATCACATAATGAATGAGGAAGGAAAGCTCTTATATAAATAAACAATGTAATACAGTTTTTTTCACACTAACTCTATTCACTTACATAAAAATCTGGACATATGTTTTGGAAGTGAACCCTCCCATCTTCAGCCTGTAGATAAACTGTTGTTATACGTGGCGGTTGGGTCTCTAGATTTTTATGTAAGTGAATGGAGTTAGTGTGAAAAAAACTGTATTACATAGTTTATATATATATATATACCACTCCATTGTCAACAGCTTCGTAAGTACATTTAATTGAGGAAAGCTCTTGTCTGAGCATTAACCAGTATGGGAAAAGGTTAGTGCAACAGAAACATAAGAAACATAGCAACTAGCATGTGTAATAAGGGGGTCAAAGTGGATGATATTTGTACAGCTGCAAGCTTCCATTTCTTCTCTCCACCACTTAATTTAATTTATTAATCCACTAAAACAATTTACATTTATCATTGGGGTTGTCAATAGATATATGCAATGTTTGTGTTGTAAGAAAAGCAATTAACTTGGTGCAATACTATTTTGAAATATCTCATTAACAGTCTTCTATTCTACAAACTCCTGTGTACTATAAAAACAATCTTATCCATAATGTGCTTAAAAATTACTTTTTAAATTTGCTGCTGGCAATCAACATTGCAACACATGTATGTATTCAGAATAGCCATGCGAAAATGATCTGTCTTCTTGTTTGGTTGTTTGATGCAGCCATTGGGATCTTTTCATATCTATGTGTTCTTTTTAACTTAATCTATTGATCTCATACTAATTTTTCTTTGGATGCATTTCATCGAACATGAGCACTGATTTTTTGTAATGACACCCTGCACTCTCAGTATGCCACAATTCTCTCTTGAAATTAGAAATTTGCTGCTATTTCTGTTGTATTTTTGATGAGTGATATTTGTTCCTTCTGAAAAAATGTGAGATCTATTTAATGCAGCTCTTGTAGGAGTTGCAACTATAATGGCCAGCAGTATACCTGAATAAGTTGGTATGTTTAAATGGATCCGGGAGATTGTTGTATAAAGTGATACCTTTATAATTAAAGATTCTTTTATATTGAGTTACAATAGATAATCTCCATTCAAATATAACCTTTAATTTCATGTCGGAACAATTACAGTGAAGCGACTATTATGATCTTAATTATCTAGTGAGTCGGTTTGATAATCTTATGCCCCACTTACTGTTGAATTGTGCAAAACTAGTTTTGCAGGCTTTTTCCTGCATCCTCAGTTGCGAGTCAACTATTGACTTCGTTGTTGGTTGGCTGGAGGATTTGGTGTAGCTCTCGTGGACATTTTATGAACTTCTGGATTAATTTGTCTTCTGTTGGGATCTCAAAGTTCATAACCTTATCCTCATATTTTTTTATATAAATTTTTTCCCATATTCCCAGCTCAATGGGTCGATCTACGAATTTCAATAAATTCACTCCGATTTCTATATCATGTTTATCTCTCCAAAAGTGATGTGCAATTGCTGATTTTTCTATCTGATTATGTTTCTCCAGTGTTCCTTCAGCCTGATTCCAATGCTTCTTTTTGTTTTTCCAATATATACTTTGTTACATTCTGAACAATTGATTTTGTATATTCCTGGCTTCTCCGGTATTCTATCATTGTAACCAGAATTGAGCAGATTTTTTAGGCTAAACTTGTTCACAGGGGGAAAAGTAATCCCGAACTCTCTGAGTATTTTTTGGAATTTTTTGGTGGCCCAAGGATGATAAGTGAATTTCATGTGGATGGTAGATTCTTTTATTACTGTCAGTGTTGTAACCTGCTTTAACCTCTTCTTTTGTTTGAATTTCTTGATTTTCTTATCTACAATTTCTTGGTCATACCCATTGAATTTTGCTGTTTGTATGATATGATGGTATTCTTTGTTGTATTCAAACTCATTCATAGGTATGTTGATGAGTCTATGTGCTAAGCTATTGAGAACTGCACGTTTGAGTGCTGTGGGATTGAATCCACTTGCCTTTATGTAATTCTCAGTGTGCATGTCCTTTCTGTATATTCCAAATTCCAAATTGTTGCCTGTTCTTATAATCTTTAAGTCAAGAAAGGGAATCATGTTGTTTTGTTCTGTTTCGGAAGTGAATTTAATTTCTTTATCTTGTAGGTTTAGCAATTTCAGAGCATCATCAAAGAGTTTTTGTTGACCACTGCAAAAATATCATCCTCATATATGTGCCGTACTTTGAAAATGTATGGAAATGATTTGGTGATGTGCAATTCTAAACTACTCATATACAAATCAGCCAGAAAAGGCGATAATGTATTCCCCATTGCTAAACCTGCTTCTTGTTTGTAAAATTCACCATTGTACTTGTCATAATTTCTTCAAGTACTTTTCTTCATTGTACTTGAAGAAATTAAAAAACATTCAATTTTGAAGATGATATTGCTTCACTGTCAATAGCTTCTTAACATCTAAAGTATCTGTATCCTTGATCTCTTCTTAGTATATTTAGAACACTCTTTATGGTTTCACTTACATGAGATTTACTGAGGACATGTTTTATGGAACTTTTTAGTGGAAAAATTGAAACCTTAAAGAGTGTTCTAAATGTCCTACTCAAAAGAGATCATTAATGGGTGTTTCACTGTGTTTGATTTCGAATTGAATTAATATTTAAATCTGCATCCTTGATAAATCATCAGATTTTTCTTTTTGACTATTTCTCATAATGCCTTTTATTTGTTTTCTACTTGATTATAATTATCATAATGTTGTATTTTGGTTGCTTGAATGACCCTGTAATTTGTGTAAATTAAAGAATAGCTTGCTTGCATAACTGGCTAAAAAATCTCAATCTCCTACTGGATGCTCATATTCCAGTTGTTATCCAATTTTTCACTTTATTTGTTGACCTTTTTTCTTGATGCTGCAATATGCAAGTAATAGTGAAATGTATTAAGAAGTTCTTTAAAGGCATTGTTTACAGTAAGACAATTAAATACATTCTCACATGTTTCCTTTTTTAGAAAGTTTTCTCTGTTGTAATTACTCCCAATTTTGTACAGTGAAATCTTGTTGCATTTACCAAATGGCAAGTCAGATATTTCCAATATTTGGCCAGAAAAACTTGTATAATAGAAAACAATTTTAAAATCCCAAATCAGTATTAAATATGACTGATGTACAGTAAATTAGCAACCATTTTTAACACAATGAGGTCCTTTGACTACTGCATGCAAGTCATATGAGTTGAAACATAGCTTATAAAGTTCTTTGTATTAAGAATTTAGATCTACTACATTTAAATCCTCTGTTATGATACTAGCTTTCCTTTCTACCGCCAACAGTTTATAACAAGGTATAATTTTTCAATTAATGTATGCACATTATTGCTAGGATTTTTATACACACTTATGACATCATTTTGAGAGATGAAGCTCTATTATGCTTCAAATTGCATAACAGGTTTTACCTCTAAATCAGATTTAACAAAATAAATGACCCTCCACCGTACATATTTATCATACAATGCTCAAAAGGAACTTAAGTTTGAGCAATCAAAGTCACACTAAAATTCAGTTATAGGTCCTTTATTTACATCTGAATTTAACGGTTTTATTTGTTTTTCTGTAGAGGAGTTGCTAGGGGAAACTGATTGAAAATGGACATGTCTACAGGCTCCGCTTGCATTAGGTAGAATGGGTATATTGACAGAAATTGATTGCACTAAAATTGGTCTTTTTAAGAAAGATTAAAGCTGTAGAAAATGGTTCCGATGATCAAGCAACCATGATTTGGTATGGTTTTGTGTTGATGGCGCTATTAGTGATCTGCAGAGTTGAACTAAATCCTGGTCTGGAAATGAAACAGGCCGTTGGAATGCTAAAGGGAATATCAGAAAAAATTACTGAATTGAGAAAAATGGAGAAGAGGCTAGAAACAAGAATAAACAAATTAACTGAAGATATGAAGGAGATTGTTGCAAGCTATTAACAAAGAATGGAACAAGATCTTGCGAACCATGATGGAAGTATAAGGAAGCTGGAAAAAGCTGAGGCAAATAACAGAAAAGCAAACATCATTTTTGGAATACACAAATTAGAGAGAAGAGAACTTGGCAAAATGTTGAAGAAATATTTAAGGAAAAGTTAGGGATCCAAATACATGGCTGGGAAATATTTTATGCCTTTAGGATAGGTAGAAAAGAAGTTTGATTTGATTTATTTACGGACGCTGTTTAACATCACAGGTCATCGGCATAAAAAGGAGTTTGACTGAGGCCGATACTTGTCAAGTGTACCATCATGAAATTTAAAAGGATGGTGCTGGGAAGTACCAAAAAAGCTTAGGAATACGAAGATATTCATCGAGCAAAAATATGGGAAAAAAGAAAGGGAAGGGCTACTTAATTGAAGCAAATGAAAAAAGCCAGAAAAGAAGGCAAGATTGTCTATGTTATGGATTTGAATCTTTTCATAGACGGTAAGAAACAGAACCCGAATGGACAAAATATAATCCTCTCTGCTCAGCCAGCAGAGAGGATCAAAGTCCAGGAAACCAAGGTGGCGGCAGGGATGCAGAAAAGGCAAAAGGAGAGAAGGGGAAAGATGAACAGCTGATGATATCACGATGCATTCTACAGTGTCCCCCAACAGTTGCGCAAAGATGCCAACAGGGAAAAGGAGCTATGGCTGGCCTGAATATGTGGAGAGAGGGTTATATGTAGTCTCCATACCTGGGATAAGTGTTATGCAGGTAGAAGAGTGAAGAGTCGCATCAGATAAAGAGGTGAGACTAACAAAAAGCAAGGTGAAGTTGGAGCACTATAGGTTTGGGAGAAAGGGTTCAGTATAGGGATTGTGTACCTTTTCTATAGTATGCTGGAATGTTTAAGGATTAATGGCAAAAATACGAAATGGTGACATTCATCAGATAATCAAGTGAGCATATGTTTTTGCAGTGGTCGAGACATGGATATTAAGGGATTATGTTATCATTGTCACTGGGTTTGATTATTATGGAAACTGTAGCATATCAAGAAAAAGGTTATAACCATAAAATTCAGAGGTAAGCAAATGGCCTATAACTGAACTTTAGTTTTAGAAATAATATGTGGATTAAGTTTTTTACTCTAAACATAGTAAATAATTCCAATTCATCATATTATGTTCAGTTTCACTTTAAAGCATTTGCCGAACAATACTCACTATACAAAATGTAAATTGCATTTTTCACTTGATGTTCTAATTATTGCTGCATCACATCCATCTTTACCAATTCATAATAATGCATACATTATTAAAGCTTTGTGTATCATACAAGTAATAGGTTTGTGTTTTTATTCTGTGTCATGTGAAATTAGAGGCTAAATTTTAAGTAGCTTTTTATATTACAAAATTTGCTATACAAGTTTCAAGAAGAATTAAATAGTCCATAAATTTATATTCGTCTTAAGTTTCTAAGGTAATTTTTAGCAAAAGAAATACAAACTCATGGAACATTCAAATATTAAAATAATTTTTATTAAAAAATTCTTGACCATTTAGATTATTCATTTGTAGATAGAAATGGCTAAGGTGTTTTTCATATCTATAATTGTGCAATTGCAACTATAGTTGAGATTATGTTCTTTGTGGTGAATAACTTCGTCATCTTCAGAGGAAGCTCATATAGAATACTTTCTTACAGATAATGCATCAATAATAAGCACTGGCAAAAAGAAAGTGAAGTAAAGGTGATACTAATCATTAGAGCTAGATACATATACCTTTAAAAATGCTTAAAAAATTGTCATCTGGGTGCTTAAGAGTGACTTCAGTGAGTCACTTTCTTTTTTAACTATAATTATTTCTGACCAAAATTTTACAGTTTTTATTGTTGGTCATATATTTGTAAATGTTTTCACTTATGAAACAAAGAAAAGAAAACAATATAAAATGGTAAATTACCCACTTCCTTCTTCCTCTTCATGTAACAGCTCTCATAGGCCTAGGCCAACTACTGCTTTCTCTACCTGCCTCATGTGAATCCATTGGTAGAGGGCAACATTACAGATTGGGCATGCCGTCAGCACATGAACATCCTGCCAGATGACATAATATGGCTTTCTATCAGCCTTTTGTATCAATTGTCCTCACAAGACTGGGTTGACCCCATTCCAGTCCTCCCTAATTTATAAATTTTCTAAGCAGGTATTGAAGATTAAATCCAGAACCTCATGGACAGCAGCCAGCAACACTGACTATTGGACCAAGGAAATGGCCCAAATTATCCATTCATTTCAAAATATACAAATTATACTATTGCTTAATCTACCTATTTGATGACTGTGCAAAGCATTTAAACCCCTCTTTTTAAAAAATATATATCTACTTTTTGTGTTTTCATATTTGTAGTTACCTATTTCATAAATTTGTAAGAGTTTGTTAAAACATTATCTACAAAGTGAACAGGGATAGTCAACATGGGAGAGTTGGAAGATACTTTGTTTGCATTAAGACCTGCAATTTTTATTCCTATTTCTGCATATAATTAATTTGCACTCTCATTCATTGGTAAGTTGAGGAATTCACTATTTTGAACAAAATTTGCAAACAGTTCATTTGTACTAATAGATAATTTTATGTGTGCTGCAATATTGTTGTTTGGTTTCAGTATGATGCTTGTTGAAAGACTAATGATATCAAGCGATGCCTTTGATGTTGATGTGTGTAACCAATGTGGTCTCTTAGCATATTCAGGATGGTGAGTGTGTCCATTATGTTATATTTATTACTTTATTAATGGAGAATATAAATAAGCTTGTTATTTAGGTGATAAAACATGCTATGTCTCGAAAACAGTGGAGGTATATTATATGTATTAAGCAATTTTAAAGTCTTTCTGGCAGTACTTTAACATGTTTTTTTTAAGTACAGAAAATGATTAGGAATTAGATTCATATGCTCTTGCACAAATTTCAAATGTATATTAAAAATCTTTAAAACTTTCCCATAATGGTGGTGGTGATGGTGATGATGATGATGATGATGATGATGATGATGATGATGCAATGATGAAAAATGTAAAGCAAGTACTATAAATTCATTGTAGCAGAAGAATAAGTACACAGGTGGGTAATAAGTTGTGTGACATATTGTGTAACTAGAATTTTGTAGTATGCTGAAAGGCACCTAATAGTGCTTAACAATATGAGAAGGTAACAGCATGTGTACGCATAAATTCAAATTAGAGCATTGATGATGGTGGCTAATAATGAGCATTTATTTATAGCATATTGATATGGCAATAATGAACATTATGAATCACTTCCAAGAAAGGTTTGGAGTTCCACCATCTCCCAAGAATGGCATTATTATGATGCAAAGTGTGCATTTGAAACAGGGTGTATGAAAGTTTGGGCACAAAGCAGAAGATCTCTTATGAAAATGGAAAAATGCATCATTTTGTAGGTATCTGTGGAGCAGTCACCTGTGAAATCAGCATGAACTTGGCATACTGTGGGCAACAATGCTGTCATATGAAAAAAGATTAAACCTAAATATATTTATTAACAAACTGAGTGATGGTAATATAGCCATGTGGTGCAATGTTTATGCTAATCATCTCCAAAGATTCTGTTTGGAACATGATCAGTGTTCATAGGTGAGCATACAATTTTTCGAAGTTCCAAGAATTTCAGCATTGTGTTTTAAGCTTAAAACAATCCCCATTTCCATTGAAATTGGAAAAGAATGCACCACATATTATAATCTGAGCTAGCATGACTACAAACCATGTTTTTGGGTCTTTCTTTCTTAATAGTCCTTATATGAAGATATGCATGAAAACAACATCGATAAATGATGATGATAATTTATTTGTTTTGCCTGCTCTATCTGCAGCTTATAGTAGTAGGAATAACAATAATTCTGCAATAAGATAGGACCCTTCTGCATTTTACTGTCAATGTTCAAAATGAATTGTTTCCAGACTAGAGGATTGGATACAGATTGGAGACAGTTAGGTCCCCTTTGCCTGGTCATCAATGAGCTTTGACTAGTCCATTTCAGACTATAGAGAGGTTTTGCCATGATGTGACTTTGTTGCCGTAAACCACAAAGTCACTGAAAAAACACTGTGATTGAAAACAGTAACACAGAATAAGTGTTTGTCCCTAAAGAGCTTTTGCCCAATCAGAGTAATACATTAACCCTAAAAATGGAAGGTTTGCTTCAACTTGCCTCATTGAGAGGCACTGAGGATGATTTATTTGAGAATCTGCTTTTATAGAATTTCTTAAATAGAAATGTTCAAAGACTAGGTTTAGGAAATTCAAAATTCGATTTATGTGCATTAACAGATTATTTGTCCTTTAGATTTCCATTAGAATAATAGGATTATTTACAGACCTAATAGAATATGTTAAAAAAATGAATATGACTGTTTAAACTTATTTTTTATAACTGTTACTAAATAAAATGTGCTGGCAATATTCTCAGATAAAAATGGACGATGGTAATTTTCTACTTTATTTTTAGGTATTATGTATTTATTATTCTTCAAAACAGTAGTCTAGGCCTAAAATGAAATATATGCTGGCTGCCACTTGGATTTGTCAGCAGTTAGAGTGCATCACTTGCGCATAAAATATTTGCCAGTTTATTGCATATGTACACATATAATAAATGTAAAAATTAGAATACAAATTGCAGCATTTGGAGGCATTGAACATGAGTTATTGGAGGATATGATATTACATAATATTCATAGAAGAAGAAATGTCCAAATAATGAGGCATGGTGAATCTAAGACTGCATTTAAATCAATTAACCAATGAGGAATGCCAAATCTATTTCCAGTTTGAGAAAATAGATATGTGTCTAGCAGATGCTTCATACATACCTTCAAGAGTTATAATAGAACAAGTACCCTACTGCAGGCGACCCTAAATATAAATTCATTCTATCTGCTTTCCTCCAGAGTGTCAATAGATGATCCATATGCTCTTTTATTGCACACAAGGAAAACCTTTTCCCTGTTATGATCACAGTTTTCCCGTGAATTTCTTTCTTTCCATAAATTCATGTCGTCATATGGATTAGAGGCAATCACCTCTAGTAGCAAAATAAGATCATCTTTTATGTTGAATCAAAGTTTTTGGTACACATGCTGAGGTCTTTCCTGGTTTTTAGTACTACTTTTTCTTACCATAAAGCCTCATGTTAAACTTTAATTTTTGTCGTGTCACCTTTTGGGATTTCTCATTATGGGAAACTGACACGTGCACAGAACACGGACCACATGACATCATAGTTTACAGTAATTCCATTTATGTTATGTCCCCTTATCAGATTTCTCATTATGAGAAACTGACGCATGTGCAGAACACAGACCACATGACTTTGTCGTTACGTAACTCAAAGTAGGATGGGCAAAAACTCTAATGCTTTGAGGAATTTAAATTTGGATAAATGAATCAGCAACACTGCTGAACTGAACAATGGGAAAATGCAGGCTGCTGTGACAGAAGCATTCAGGTGCATCATAAAATATTTTCTTTGTAAATCTTGCTGATTATAGCATTTTATTCGGTGTATTATAATAATGACAATGCTCATTATGAAAATGTTCAAGATATATTATGATTTAAAGCAAAGGGCAATATTATCTTTGTACCTATGAAATAAAGGGGTTGTAACATGACATAGTCCATCCTATATATCATATACTGATTTTGCACATATTATAATACTTATAAAATAAAATACATAACTTGTTTATAGGTGTCATAGCTGTAGATCAAGTGCCTCTGTGTCCACCATCAGCATACCTTACGCCTGCAAGCTACTGTTCCAGGAATTGCAGTCCATGAATATAGTTCCTAGACTAACTTTAAAAAATTACTGTGACTGAACCATTTGTAATATAATGTAAATGAATCATTTCTAATATAATGTAAATAAAAAAGTGAATTTGCTATAATGTGAGGTTAATAAAGAGGAATTCCAGAATGAACTAAACTGTTACTTTAATGACTTCTTCATGGTTAGTAAATTAGGTAAAATCATTCATTTTTACAAATATGCACTAAGCATAAAAGTAATGGGGTCATTATAAACTTTAAAGATGGCAGAGTTATGCCTTTAAAAGGTATGGATTGATTTAAATCAATCAAGTTACATATTTCTTCTTCCTCCCATTATTAAACTGCCTATCCTTGTATTAAACAGGCCAGTTCTAACTCTGTAAATGATTAATCTTCTTCACTTGCGCTCTCCGAATACTTTGTGCATCTCATAGGCAATTCGGAGTATTAATTATAAAGCTTACTTGTCCACTCTTGTGGTGTTTTACATCTCAGTTACTAAGCATGTTAGAGCCAATGACACCCATATTTCAACTCTGCTTTCTAAAATCTTCTTTATATTTTATAGAAGATACTGGAATTGTCATCCTCCCTTTACTAAATAGAAACTAGCAATGTGCTGATTGACACAATAGAATTTGGCAACTATAAGTTTCTGATAATAGATTTCACTTTTAATGTTTTCCTTTACATTCCAAAACTGCAATTTGTGCTAATTTCAGGAATGATTTTGTTGGCAAACGTTTAATGTAGTTTTTCCTTTGTTAAAAAGAATATTTTTGCTTGTGTTTTTTATTTTGCACTGAACAGTAGTTCATGTTTGTAAACTGTAGTTCTGGAAGGAGACAAAAAGTTCTGAATAAATCTCACACACAGAGTTTGGTACAACTGGTTTAGAAACGTGTGTCACCACAATTCTGTAAAACAATTTGTATCAAGCTGCAGAATGGAGTGTTCAAAGAATCTCAGAAATGACTTAGTTTACAAGATGTGTAGGAGAATATTCCATATCCATCATACAAATTATTCATAAATTGAACCATTTGAGAGTTCAGTTTAGGAATGAATGGTACTCAATTACAGTAAAATTGTGATTGTGATAAGTTATATAAAAAATATTAAAGGGAAAAACTTGTCCTAGGTATTTGATGCTTTGTATTATGCAAAATAAGGCTCTTCCAGTCTGATTAATTTAAATGCAAAAATCCACTTATTTTTTTCAATAGACTCTCTTGACTAATTATCTATTTCATTTTGTGATTAGTATAGTTGTTCACTATTCATCGCTAGACTGCAAATATACAAATTGATCATACAATATTTATTACTGTCCAATATGACTGAGATGAAATTAAAAGAATCCCTCCTCTAAAATAATTCAGATATGAAATTGCCAGGTAATATTTTAAAGGAAATACAAATACTAGAGAAAAATGAAATGTTTATTAAGTGCAATAAATAAAATTAATATTTTAGGTATGAATATCAAACATTGCTTTAATGCTGCATAACAGAATCAGCAGTGACAAATGTATTGGTGGTAACTGTGTGGTGAGGCCTTTCCTTGTGGATGCTTACTGCTCCTCATTGTGCAGCTTTATAGAGTGCTAAATAAACTAACATATTGCTAATTTACAAGAAACATAGGAAATTAAATAAAATTTTGGAAAAGCTAAAGGAAGTTGATTATGTAAGTTAAAACATGCATAAAAATAACTTAAAAATTCAAGTCAGGTTCTCAGAACAAAACCTTACTGCCTTTAATGATAAATTGCATTTGATTTATTTTTAAAATAAATAAACAGCATACATTTAATTATAAAACTAATGCTATTTCTTGTGAACATTCTTATTAAACATGTTCAGTATGCTAAGATGTTTCAGATACAGGGTTGTTACATCCTTCCTCTTGATTTATAGATTTTTCTTTAGGCTGGTTCCAAGGCTGTTCCTCGGCTGAACCAAATATTAAATAGAAGATATAAGCCAGCAAATTACAGCCAATTGCAACATAAAATACAATGCGCCATCTTGACAGAGTTTGCTGCAATATGTTCACAGATATTAATATGCGAGAAGTACATTTTAGCACTGAAAATTTTAATTATTCTAAAAACTTTTTCAAGAGTGTTGTGAGATGTGAATAAATCTAACCTTAATAGGTACAGTGCTTGTATTAAGTCTTATGGTGTTGTGTGTTATTATTACAGCATACTAATAACAAAGTACAAATATTGGTAAAATTCTACCGTCAATAGAATAACATTTATTGTCAAAAGATCTGGTACAGTTTCTGACATTGTTAAAGAAAAGAACAAAAAGCAACCATTAGAGGTCACCAAACACAACACAACTTCCATGTGACCAACACAAACATCAGGAAACACTGGGTCATCACCTGAGGATGGGAGTGAATGTTCTGGAAATTAGTTCTAATTTAAAACAGTAAGTGAAGTGTGTGATAAAGTTACCCTCATTATTTAGTATACATATTTTTTACATATTTACACTAAACATTTAATGCATTACTACTCATCCATGCTAAACAAGGTTTTGCTTATTAAATGGTTCTTCAGCTTATTTTTGAAATGTGTGCCATTGTACTATTTTACATTGGTAGGCAATTTGTTATATAGAGGTAAATCCATGACATTGGCATCTTTTTCTGAAGCAGCTATATTAAAACCATTATCTAAAAATAGTCATTATTGTGTTTTGTGTTCAATGAAACTGGAATATCATTAACATATTACATGGAGTCCCTTGAAATAATAAAGGGTATAAGGTGTTGAAGTGAATTTCTGTAACCAGGGATCAACTCAAGAAATGATAGTCCTTTTATCCTGGACAAAATCTTTGTCAATGAACCTAACTCCACACATATTGAAACACTTCTAAAATTTGGCAGAAGGAAGTTAAGACAAATGGTGAGATTAATTACTGCACATGGACATTTCAGGAAACATCTCCAGGAAAAAGGGCTCTTCCAGGGAGAACCCATTTGCAGACTTTGTAAACAACATGTGAAACTGCAAAGCCCATACTCTTAGAATGTGAGATTCTGGAGAGGAGGAGATTCCAACTCTTTGATTTGCAACTATATAATAATACGGATGATCCCATCATGGGAGTAAGGGCTCTCTTTATTCAAACTGCAATGAATGGTTTAGGGTTGCACAAAAAGTGTATGGCTGAAGTGTGGGAGTCCATAAACTCCCTACAAACCCTTGTATTATTATTACTACTAATGCTACTACTAGTCTGAGGGCTTGATTGTGGAATATTTTAAGTGTATTTAGCTTTCTTTCATTTGGTGTAATTTTTTTCTCGCTTCCATATAAGTGTATTGGTTTAATTGTTTACCTTTTCTAAGTCATGTTGAAGATGTTAAATGCAGATCCCTATTTACAGCCAGATATTCTTTCTGTTAATTTCTTGGAGTGTTTTCTATTCTTTTGTTGATATGGTCTTTCCAGCTCCATTTTTAATAAAATATTATGCTACGATATTTATACATTTCTGTTTCTGTTAATAATTCACCAAGCCACTGCAGTGTTTGCTTCTCAAACTGCAGGCTTGGATTCAAATCCCAGATGAGTCAAGCTGCCCGGCATAGGTTTTTATTTAGGGTTCTTCTTCAGTTCTTAGAGCAAATATCGGGTAGCTTTAGTGTTTAGGTCCCTGAACTCAATTGCACTATTACTTATTCATCTGAAATGACCATAAAGGCTAAAAAACATTGAACTTGTACAAAAATAAAAGTTCTCATTTAGTTTTAGTATATTTCATTTTTAGTGGCAATATGTGGACTTGGTATTTTGTTTTGTGTAGATTCACTGTCATTTCACCTAGTGGTCTAGTTGTAACCATACTTGCCTTGTAGACCCAAGATTGTGGTTTTTATCCTGCAAGGTCAGTGGGTTTTTTCAGGCATAAAAAGTGTAAGTATGGCTTCCTTTGGAAGAGAAGTAAAGCCATGGGTCCCATGTCATAGGTTTGCAGCATGCACAAGAATCTTAAGCCTGAAAGAAGGGGCCTCTGAGGAAAATTTATTGTCTGTTTCATCCCCTGAATTGAATGGGATGCTGATGGCCTGAAATCACTGAAGAGTGTCAGTAAGTAAACCAAATAAATATAACTATCATTTCATTGTCTCTACACCAGTCTGACAGCTTTTCTAATATCTTAATCCTTTGTTTTGAAAGGGCATTTTCATTTCTGTATAGGTTATGTGCAGCACACTCAATGTTTTCTATGTTGCTTAATTTTTGTGAAAGATCATTATTATATTACATTAGGTAGAGCCTTGGGGAGTTAACCTTTGGGTCTATTTTGGTTTGAAGTAGTAGAAGTACACTATCTGAATGGAAACAATTCAAAACATCAAATATCTAAACTACTTAACAGACTGCAAGACTTCACTTAAACCCATGCACTATAGATCCTTTTTGAAAATAATAAAAATCCTAAGTATGACTTCCTTCAGAAGGGAAGTAAAGCCATGGGTCCTGTGTTGTACATTTATGGCATGAAAAAGAACCTCAAGCCTGATAGAAGAGGCCTTTGCGCAAAATTGTTGGCCATTTCACATCCTGAATGGAATGGGACACTGATGACCTGAGATGTTAAAGAGCATCCAAAAATAAACCACAAAAACTTTTGGGAATTCCCAGTACAAGTTCCTTATTATTAATCATCTAATTTCATTCAAACCTGCCAGTACCATTACACAGCTTAACAATATGCTTTTTCTCATAACAGGAATAGTGCATCAAGCTCTCATTTCCACAAACTGTTAGAGTTTAAGTGATTTCAATAACTGTAAATAAATATTTCACTTTGAAAAACCTAGATAAAGTGTCATGTCATGTCTTCTATTCTGTATTAAAATTCTTGTACTTTGTGGAGTGTGCATTATATACTACAAGGTCTTTGATTAAGCAAAATCATAATGTGTTAACAAAGATACATAAAACTAAATTTAAATTGTGTAGTGAAAGGAAAGGAATCTTCTCTAGTGAGTATGTATATATACGTAGAAAATTAACTATCTCTGGTATCAAGTAAAATCAAAAAATTTTACAGTTTGCATCCAAACTTGACTTTGAGGGTGACTGAAAAAAAAAAAAAAATTATTAGGGGAGAAAATATGTATTATAATTGTAACTGTTTAAATTTTATGTATGCTGCTATTTCTATGTTTGGTTATGTGAACAACTGAATTTTCAAGCTATAGGTTGGTTCAGATAATTGACACTACTGTATTAGATGGTTGTGCAGAATCTCAAATTGAGATAATTATAGCACCATTTTAACATTTTATTGTTTACGTCTTTTTTATTATTTCATTTGAGGTAAGGCTTGTATGCACTTTTAAAGTCAACATAAAACATCAACTACTACTCTTCTGTCAAGGCTATCCTTTATATTTTGGCTGAGCTAGGCAATTTGTCAAATTGTTGACTTTTTCCAAAAAGTGCTTGTGTTTGTTATATGACACTAGTCATTGTTGTTGGATGTAAACCTTTCTCACCATTAATTTTGTTGGAATGATGCCACAATTTATCTACCTTTAGGCAGTATATGGACATGTAATCTTGAATCATTTTATAATGACATAGCTACTCTTGATAAGGGCATCACTTTTGCTTTCATGTAATAATTTTAAGACTCCTGCATTTCATTGTAGGATTTATATTGCCCAAAGTTGCCTGTGTCCAGAGATCCAAATGTGGGTAAATTGGTGAAGTTATGAGCTTTTATTGCATTTTACTTAACATTACATAGAGTGCACTTTTTTTTAAATTATGAATCATGTTTAATGCCCATTTTTACTACTGAGGTACCACAGGCAGTACCTGAGGAGGTGAATTAGTTTACACTGTTGCTACTAGCTCTAATAAATGAATATCTTTTACTTCAATCTTTATTTTAATGCTAATGTGTTTTAAAATCCATACATTCAATTGTAAAATTTGCATAAAATTGTACTCAGCTAATGAAAATATCTTTATGAGAACAGTAATACTAAAGTAGGCTTGGTTATGGTAGTTCTGAATAGCTGTGCATGATTTCTTAAGTGATGAAAATATTTACAGTGTAGGAGGGTGCAGTAGAAAATATAGTTATTTAACCTTGCAGTTCTTTTTAAATGAACACATTGTCATAACTATGCATATGAAACTTACCTGCCCATTAATGATTATTCCTGCAATAGAAGGAGCTAGGATTCCACCTATGTTTGATAATGTGAAGCTAATGCCTGCAATAGTCCCAGAGTAATTGGGAGCAAGATCAAGATAGTTCATGGCACTTCCAGCTATAAATGTTCCATATGTTAGCATTGTCATGCAGAGAAGCATTATAATTACAGTTGTATTACAGCTGACAATGCTAATGGCAAGCAGACACACTGAGCCACCACAGGAAACTAAAACAGTTTAATATTCCACATTTAAAGAAAATTATACAAATATTCCACACTTAAAGAAAAGTATACAACATCATACTAGTGAAAAGTGCTAAAGCCTGTGAAAAAAATTAAATACCAAGTAAGAACTTCAATTCTGTTACATTTTAGGCCAGATACAACTGTAAGAGGTAAAATTAACTTTCATTCAAATGTATATTATATCAATTTCATGTTTTGCATAAACATATTTCATCTAGCATGTTGGCTTGTCTACTTTTCAGCTGGTGATATACTGATTTGATTCCAAGGAAAAAGATATTTTTGTAGGATTTCCTCTCGTTCTATAAAGTTGAATGCCAAATAACTGTAGACACCAAATTAAGTCTTTATTAAAAAAATCCATTATCATTTTCAAGATATGGCAATTGGGAGAGTTAAATACCAGTATGTGAATGTGATTTCATTCCGTTGTTTTAACAGATTAGGTTTACTCTGCAGAACATTTTGCAAAACCTATTGCTGAAATGTTGCATATTTTGATTTTTTGTGCTTTTTTTTTCCCCCCTCTGTGAGCTCATTGACAATATCTCAGCTGCACATTGATATTGTAATATCAAATAATAGCACATAATAAAATGATCAACTTCTTCTGGTTAGATTATAGTTTTACTGCTCATTCTATTCTAATAATTATATAAAATTATACTTGCTGGAGTTGTTATATTACTGAAAAGTTCTTTATATTATTCTTGGAATTAAAATAGTAATATTAACCTCCTCAATAGACTCTAAGAATATCACATTTTGAAATTAGATAAGGGAGAAGTCCATTAAATCTTCCTTCTATCAATTTAACTTCCTATTATTTTTATGTGAATATGTTGCACCTAATGTATATATCAAGAACAATATGGTAGCAAGCTGAAAGTGATGCTGAATGGTTTTGCAGTTATTCACAATTTATTTATTTAAATATGGCAAATCTTGAATAGTTTAAAACTCAATTATACAGTCTTAAGATATGTAATTATCTCACCATTTTTTTCATATGTAGGCATGTTCACTCTATAGTGTTCATTTTTAAGTAATTTATATATTATGATTATTTAGTGATATGATAAAATAAAAGAATATTTTAAAGAAATAGTTCAAATTTAACTCCCAAACTAGATTCAGGCCTCTTTGTAAGATGAAATTAGGAACATGATTTTAAGTTGTGTGTTTGAGAAGAATTAAAATATTAAGTCTACTCATTTCAGCTCTTTGTGATTATCAGATAGAAAAATAAAAACAAATTAAGCAAAAAGGCTTAAACTATCGGGCTCATCAGGAAGAAAAGTTGAATACAAAGCAGTATCAATAACTTTTCAATTACCTTGCCATATATTGAAAAGCTATATAAAAATCTAAGATAATAGATGAAAATAAAAAATGAGAATACCACCTGTTTTCACCAAAATTAATGATGAAATTTAGTGTTTGGAAATGGAGTATAATATCCATGGGCTTTATAGCTAGCAGTCTGAAGCCATAGCTACAAATAAAAAGGAAAGCAAGATAAAGTGACAATGGTTAAAATTCAAGATTTTATCCAAAAAGTATAAACAGCTTCTATTCCCTTTAAAGTTCCAATGAGGAAATTTATTTCCATAAGGCAAAAGTCTGCAAAGTATATGAAATTGAGATCTTTATTTTTAGCTCACACTATTAAGATAGTTTCCACTAAAGAAAAAATAAATAAAGCTCAGAAACTAGTGTTTGTAGATGATGAAATAATCAGATATTTAGCAAAATAAAAATAAGCAAGTTGCATTACTAGAAGGTGTACCTCCTAATTGAATGGATCACTAAACTCCTTTTACCAGGTGGTTTGAACATTTAACTTCAATTGTTAAGCCACCAAAAGAAAAAAAAAAGTTTAAAATTTGGATAGCCACCATTCCACATAAATATTATTGTGACCATCAGAGAACTGAATTGAATAAGTTCATCAATTGTTTGCCATCTTTCATGTTCTACAAACAGAACCATTATAGTCTCTTCATGCTATCATTAAAAGCTTATTTTGAGAATGAAATTAAAAACTGGTTAGTTAATCATAGAAACTATGTTATAGGAAAGCTTCTGAAATCATGTTATGCTACAACTCTACAAATGAAAATTAAAAACTGAAATGGTTCCTTCTAAAATGTTAAGAAACCAGCTTTCATCATCATCACTATCAGTAATGAAAATATATATCTCACTAGGACTAAAAAAATCATCAAAAAAGTTTCTGTTGCAAATGCTGGGACAACCAAACTATTAGTCATCACTCCTAAAGACATAAAATGAGTCTATAAAATAATGACCTTTCAACTAGAAATATATGGGTGTAGCCAGAGGGAGGGAAGGGCAGACGGGGGGTCAATGGTCGCCCTTAAATTTGGGGGGGGGGGTTGTTTGATCGATATGGGTGCTGTTTAACATCTCAGGTCATCAGCGTCTCATTCAACTCAGGGCGTGAAACGGCCGACTAATTTTGCTCAGAAACCTCTCTTTCAGGCTTGACGTTCTTTTTTGTGCCGTAAATGTACAACACAGGACCCATGGCTTTACTTCCCTTCCGAAGGAAGCCATACTTAGGATTTTTATGCCCGAAAAAGATTTCTCCTTAATTTTTAAAGTGAGCTCATATGAATGTTTTAGTATAAAGCTACAAGTTGTTGTAAATATGACGTGTCATAATTCTTTTCAATCATAGAAATTATTTTTTTCTAACAAAAATTCAATATTTGTGATACCACACAACTTTACCCTAATTAATTTCAGTGATTTTGTATTGATTGATTGATCCATTTTTGATGATTATAAGATTAAATTACCATAAGGATAACAACATTATCAACATTATTTTAAAATTTTGAATTTGAAAACACCATAAGTACTTATGTTAAAAAAAACCCTTATTTATATATTGAAAGATTTCATTTATGAACATTAAGTGTATTCTATTTTATAATTCATACAATATTAGAAAGAAAGAATCTGATTTGAAAAATTATAACTCATGACTGGAATATGAACAATGGATCTTCAGCCCTCCATGCTGATGCTTTAACCAACTGAACTACTGTGCCCTTTTGTTCTCCAAACATGGACCATGAAACTTTCTCATCTAATGCTATATACCCTGGAAAACTCTCCAAGGTTTCTCTACTGTAAGAGATACATATATATCCTTAAGTGGCAACTTGTAATGCTACAAGTACTTTTGACTAAGGCTTCTAATTTAACCACCAACTATTTATGGAGTTAATTTATATGAGTTACCCCATGAAACTAAGGCTTTTGTCACAGTGTCATCACTTAACTATGCAGAGTTTTGTGTTGGCTCTAGAGAGTTGTATGTAAGAAAGCAGACTGGTATAGTCTGATGGTGCAGTGTGTTATTTATATGTACAGAAGCACATTGAGCTGAATACTTTCACAACAGGAATTCACAAATGGATCTAGTGAGCGGTAGTTCAATTTTTGAAGACATAGGTATTAGTGAAGCTGAAATTTATAATTGCATGAATAATATGTGTGGGAATGGATGTCTGTCATGCAGCACAGTGTTCAGATTGTGTGGTGAATTTTTGGTAGACATGTGTGCACTGAGAACATGACTAGACTTGATCAAGCTCACCTAACCATCACCAAGGAATTGCAGCCATAGACAACTTTGTAAGAGAGAATCACCAAATCACCATCAGAGAGATTGCAGAATTATTGTCATTGAGCAATGGAACTGTTCACACCATTCTCCATTGATGGTTGAGATACCACAAGGTATACACTCAGTGGGTCCTCAAGTATCTTTCTGAGGAGCAAAAGGCTTGGCGAATGGGTGCTTGCTGGAGCAACTGCTGCATTATCAAGCAGAGGGGAGTCCATTTCTTAGAAGATTAGTTATGCAGTCAACCACAGGCGTTCTTTGCTCAGAGTATCCATCACCTTGTGACATGCTGGGACACTTGCTTGAACAGACAAGATGACTAGCAGATATATCACATGTAACACTCATACTTGCTGTATGTTGATACATTCCAACCAATAAATCATTATAGGAAAAAAAAAGTCTCACTTTCATTTGGGCATACCATATATAATGGAAATTCTGCTTTCACTTTAGCTATGTGTAGAACATTGGTTGGAAAGGAAGAATCATACGGAAAAATTTGGGTCATGGTTGGGATTCTAACCATGGATCTTCAGCCTTCCATGCTGGTGCTGTAACTGAGCTACCATGTCCTCCAAGCATGGAACCATGAACCTCTCTCATCTGATTTTATATTCCTCAGAGACCTCCCTGAGGTGTACTGTGAGAGATGTATTCCTCAAGAGGCGGCTCATAATGCTACAAGTATTTTTTTACCTGGGCTTCTAGTTTATTTATCAACTGTATAGGAATAAATTTATACATAGAAATAGTTGTTCCACACTAACTGTAAGGTTTTTTTTTTAATGGTGTTTTACGCCTGTTTTTACTACTGAGGTACCACAGGCAGTGGACACTGATGATACATGAGATGAAACTATATATTGGGAAAGGAATTTGTTAAGGAAGGAAATGTTTCAGGCCTAAATTTAAGGTACCTCCTAGACATTCGCCATTTATGAGAAATGAGGAAAACCTGGAAAAAATCTCAGAGGGAGGATGGTCCTGGCAGTGTTCGAACCCCAGACCTCCCGCTCACGAGTTCGTGGCTAACAACCTTGCCACCCATGGTGGTGCTAGCTGCAAGTAGAACATTAGTTGGAAATGAAAAATCAGACCTGAAAAAATATGACGGGGATCTGTGGTTTGAATCCTGGCCATGATTGAATTTTTCAAGTCTGATTTTTCCTTTTCAACTAATATAATTGTTCTTACACACAAGGCTAATGTGAAATAACAATTTCCATTATCATATAGGGTTTATTATAAGAAATAAAAGGAAGTAAAAATGTGTTTTTGTTTCTTAAATGCCTATTTCACAAATCAAGGGAACAAAATTAGAAACATGCTTTTTAAGATAAAAAAACTTGCACTTCTGTGCTTTAGCAGCTAACCACTGTTTAATATATTAAATTTTGATTTCAGGGTATATTTTTAGGTATGTCAGATGATTGTATTATAATGATAATTTATTTTTATCCCACTTAAATTTTCTTCCAGAAGAGAGTAAAAACAAAAGGGTGGGGATGAAATTTGGACCTCTATGCACTTATAGCTTTTATTTTTTTATAATGAAATATTAAATACTCACCTATACCATTAAATATTTTATAACCTGTAATCTTTGAAAGTGTGCATTTTGAGTGAATCCATTTGGATAAGAATCCTGCTCCCATGCATGACATCCAGGTAAATAGATAAGGCAGAGCAGATACAAAACCACTCTGAAACATTTAATAAAACTTCCTCCTTACTCAAATTAATAGGAGGGGGACATGGTAGCTGATGGAACCAATGTAATGTTTAGTCATGAAGTACCTACTGTTGTAAGTGTTCACACATTCATGGTTGGAAAGGCCATGTAATTTGTTCAAAATAGGCATCAATTCTGAGTATTTGATATGTAAGCAGACATTATAGTATGTTAGTCATTACAGTGGCCACTTTTGTACTGTAGATGTAGTGGGTTTAGGCTCAAATGCATTGAAATTGGCTTTCTCTCTTAGTAAAAATGATTTAGTTAATTATCAATCAATATCTGTACTATCAGCAATCTCCAAAATCTTTTAACTATTCTTATACACCAAATAACAAAATATCTAAGTAAATATAACTTATTACCTAAAATATAAAATGGATTTGTAAGTAACAAATGCACTATAAGTGCAATATCTGATTGCATTGAAAGTATAATAAATTGTATTCACTCTGGAAATTATACTGTTGGCACACTACTGGATCTTACAAAGGCTTTTGACTGTCAAGATGTAGACTTATGTCTAAATTATCTATTTTAGGTATTAGGAGATAAGGGTATAGATTGATAAAATCATATATGACAAATGGAAAACAGTCGGTGCAGTTAAAAATAAAAACGATGAATGTCTATCCCAAACACAAAATATGACCTGTGATGTACCACAAGGTGGACCAATATTATTTATATTATATATGCACAACATTTATGATAAAACACAAATTGCTAATTACACAATTTGCAGATGATACTACAATTACCATAAGTGACTCAAATTTTGATGGTTTGGAAAGGGATGTGAAGATAGTTTTAAACTCAGCTGTTGAATATTTCAGTGTATTAAATTTTTAAGTGTAAATCCTGCAAAGTGTGAGGTAATCAGCTTTGGCTTTAAGAAGCAGTTAAATATAGGGAATATAGTAATAAAAAATACTGATGATGCTGAATTGTTAGGATTGTATATTGACAAGACATTTACTTATAATATCCATATTTAAAAACTAGTTACAAAACTTAGTCAAAATCTATTCATTCTGAGATACGTTTTTTTTTTTTTTTTTTTTTTTTTGATTGATTTATTTATGGACGCTCTTTAACAGCTCAGGTCATCAGCGTCCCATTCAACTCAGGGCGTGAAATGGCTGACAAATTTTGCTCAGAGGCCTCTCTTTTAGGCTTGAGGTTCTTTTTCATGCCGTAAATGTACGACACGGGACCCACGGCATCTGAGATACGTGAGCAAGTATGTTCCTCCATAAACATGCAGGACCCATTTACTTGCCCTTATCTATTCTCTCATTGTGTATGGAATTGAGATATGGGGTAATATTTATAAACTTAACCAAAATACAATATCTGTCGTGCAAAAAGGGCTGTGCAATATTTGGGTAATTTGAAAAAACTGGATTTTGTAGAAATATGTTTAGACAACTAAAAATACTTACTCTAGTTGTTTTGCATTTAGTCAAGTATAGTTTCCCATGAATACAAACTCTTAGTGCCCACGACCACAATATTAGAAATAAAGATGACCTTGCAATCCTCAGACATAAATTACAGCTATATGAGAAGATGCCTAGCTATACTGGAATAAAATTGTATAATAAACTCCCTGATAATATTAAAAGTTGCAATGGATACAATAAATTCAAGAAACACCGGCTTCATTTCCTTGTAGACAAGGTTTATTAAGTTATTGAAGAATATGTAAATTATAATTAACTTTTACTGATTACTTTAGAATAGGTAGAAAAGGAGTTAGATCCAGGCCAATACTTGTTAAGTGTACCACTGTGAAATTTAAAGGTAATTCAAAATATTTATAAGGAAAACAAATTTTGTATTAATAGGGTTACAGATAAAATATCAAAAATTGTAGATCTAAGACAAGGATGTTAATTAAGCCTAGTTCTCTTCAATCTATTTATTGATGATGTTCTAGAAGAAATTAGTAAAAGTAATGTACATTTGCCAACTATAAATACAGAGATACCGGGTCTGCTCTTTGCAGATGATTTGGTAACAGGTTCTTTAAAAGGTGTAGGATTAAAATGATTACTAGATGCTATAGGCCTATTTTGTAAAGAATAGGGTCTCAAAATAAATAAAAATAAATCCAAAATTATGGTGATGAAAAAAGGCTCCAAATTAAAAATACAGAAAAATGGTGGTGAAAGGGCATAGAAATTGAAGTTGTCAAAAAATTGATTATTTAGGTGCTACATTGTCTAGTATGGGAAGTGGAGTGATCATAAAAGAAAAAGAAAAACAGTAGCAAATGAAAAATTAGCCATGAGTGTGATCAGATCTTGTGTAAATAAAATACCAAATGTGCAAGTGAAATGGCTAGAAAGAATATATGGTTCAATGGTGGAGAGCAGAATGTTGTATGGAATAGAAATTTGAGGGCCAGATGGAGAATGGAAAGGGATAAACTTGATAAATAGACTATTTGGTAGAATTGTCTTAGGCTTACCTAGATCTTCGCTTAATGAGAATGCTTTAATGCTGCTAAGAAGATTGAGCTATAAAAGCAAGATCATAGAAAAAGGTACTGTAATATTGGTATAAAATAGATTAGAAGAGGAGAATATTACCAAAAAGTGTTTGCTAGCACAAGAAAAAATTAAGGTAGAGAAGCTTGGATATATAAAATCCAAAATATTCTACAAGAAATGGGAATGGGATCAATATGTATGAAGGTGAAAGATTGGGGAAAAACTTTTGGAAAAAAATAATAAGAACTGAGGATATTGCAAAACAGGAAATATGGGTATCTCAATGCCAAAATATCTCTGAAATTATATAGCACAGTAAAAATTCTGTGATAATCTCTGATGGATCGAAATAGGAACTTGCTGAGTTCATCCATGGGTGGACATCAAAATCATAAAGGATAATTTAATTTAATTTAATTTCTATATTTCAGGATGAAAATGTTTTCCCTTGACTCTATTGCATTGTGAAGTTCTTAGAGCAGCTTAGCCTCTGCTTTAATTTGGTGATTTTGGGTTCAAAAGTGAGCTGCCACTGCTGATTTATCAATTTAAATTTCTAAAGTGTTCCTTTCTTCAAATGTCTAAATTTCTCTTCATTTTTCTGATGTGTCTTTAATTACAATCTGCACATTTAATTTCATAAAGTCCTGATTTCTGTTCTACTGGTCTTTCATTGGAACCTAGTAAATTTTTTATATTATAGCTGTTCTTTTTGGCTAACTTTATGCCTGTTCTTGGAATATCCTATTGAATTTGTTATGAATAAGTGGGATTATAAGTGAAAGTTTCGAATTTGTGTCTTTTCTTGATATTCTTCAGCATGGAAACCCCTCTTAAACAACAGTTTGTTGTGGTAAGTTGGATGATAAGTGAAAGTTTTGAATTTATATCTTTTCTTGATATTCTTCAGTATGGAAACCTCTCTTAAATAAGTTTGTTATGGAAAGTGAGATGAAATGTGAAAATTTTGAATTTGCATCTTTTCTTGGTATTCTCTACTTGATTCTTCAGCGTGGAACTTGAACAACAAATTCCAAGAAAATTCAAAGAACATGGCACAAAGTTAACTCCAAAGAACAAATATAACATATAGAAAATATACTAGGTTCCATAGTAAAAGACCAATAGAACAGAAATCAAGCATTTATGAAATTAAATGTGCAGATTGTAATTAAAGATACATCAGAAAAACGAAGAGAAATTTAGACATTTGGAAAAAGGAATATTGGTTTTAAATTGATAAATCAGCTCACTTTTGGACCCAAAATCACAAAATTAAACTTGAGGCTAAGTTGCTGAAAGAACTTCATAAGCCAAAAGAGCTATCTACTTGGGAAAAATTTTTCATCCTGAAATATAGAAAAAATTAATTCATTTTCATGTTTCACCCATGAATGTACTCAGCAAGTTTCTATTCAAACCATCAGAAACTGCCACAGAAGCACCTTGGGATTCAGCAACAACATTGAGCAGTCAGTCAACAGCTAATGATGAGAGAAATTGCCCAAGAAACTGTTATAATGTTGTATAAGTGGAGTTAATGTAAACATATTTAATAAATTCTAATAGGATATAAACTTTTTTATATTGTACTATATGCAGATTACAATTTAACAATAAACTAAACTGATATTAATGTGCATTAATCTAATATAATAAACACCAAAATGCATTTAAGTACTTATATTAAAATGATACACTATGGGTAACTTATTTACACACATATAGTAAGTGAAGTGTGTAAATAAATTACTTATAGTGTATCATTTTAAATATAATAGCTTCACTGTAAACAGCTTCAAAAATTATATGCATAAGTTACGTATATTAAGTTACAACTAAATTTATGTAAGGTCAATCATATATGGCCTCCCTCTCACATAATTAATTTCAATACAATTTCCTATAGATAGGCAGGAGAGCAGTATCACTATCAGAAATATTTAATAAATTAAGCTTGTTCATAACATTTGACTGGAGTATTGGCAAGAATTAGCCATTTACATGTAGGTAATAAAACAGTGCAAATCCCACATAAATTAAATTACTACTTTAAGATCTTCATCTCAAAGTGAGCAGGTTTATATGGTTCTTTTCTTCTGGTTTGTGTAATACAACTATTCGTTGCTTCTTCATAACAAAAACTGTAGGATATAAGCAATTAATACAGGAATTACTAGAAAATAAATATAAAAGCAAATGGTTATTAGCATTAGCAGGATTAGCCATGAGAATGAAATGTAAAGGGGAGTGAGTTTTTATTTGAGTGCTTTTTCTGTGAAAAGGTAGGGAGGCATTTTAGAACTTGCAAGAAATTATGTTATTTAGACTTAACCTATATACTCGTAACTGATGATGTTGTGGGAGTGAGAGCTAAAGTCTGAAAGTCAGTTCTACAAGTGTATAGAAATCCATTATCAATGTCTCTAATTGCTCTAACATTTTTTATTTTACATTAATTGTTTTAATATAGCAAAAGTTTAATTAGTCTTATATGTCATACTATATGCTTTTAGTAGAAATCTTTGTATTGATTCCTCCATGCTTCATAAACACTCACATTATTATCAAAGAGTATGAGGACATTTATATAAAATATATCTCATCAAAAGAAAAGTAAAATAAATGTGAAACAGGAAATTTTAATTTATTTTTAATTTAATTTTTGTTACTTGACACATTATAAGATTAAGAGAGATGCATATTTACATACAGACCTGCTGGATATTAAAATGCAGTATATTCTTGCTATAGGTTGGAAGTTCAGTCATAAGAGTGTATAGTTCCCATGTACACCCAAAATTCATCAGAATAGCTGCCCATACTGGAGCTGATGTAAAAATGCTAATCCAGGGTACTGATGAAACTTTCTGTAACATAATCTTTGAATGAAAAATATATTAAGAATTTAAATTATTAGGTTATTAACTGTGACCACATTAATTATGCTTAATGACTACATTTGTAATGTAATTTGCTTTTTCAGAAGATTTATGATTTTAGCATCACCATGTTAGGAAATAAATACATACAAATTTTTACTAAATTGTTATTTCACTGAAAGCTTTTATGAAACAGATTTATATTGAAAATTTGCTCAAAAATTAAATATGTTGAGGACAATTCATGTCTTATCTCTTAGAGCTTTTTATATTTTACTAATTTTAAATCAATTATTAAAAGTACTTTTTTTCTAATTCTTTGTGCTAAATGTAATGGAAACTTTATGATATAAGTGAAATAACTGTTACATTTGTAAACTTTTTAAACAGCAAGGTACATCTGCATTCTGAGCAGAAAGTTTGAAGAAAAATAAAAGTATATGGAGAGGGAATGGAAAATAAAACTACCATTGTGATGCTAGGATGCAGAGCAAATAGGGAAATCTGATTTTGGGCAACAAATCTCAAAGTTAAAGTTAAAGAGAAAGTGTATTTGCTAAAGATAATAGATAATAATAGAAGAAAATATATAACATATGCATCCATGTGGGAAAAAATTTACATCCAAAAATATAAAAATCAGGTAATAAATCTCAAGAACCCAGTAAAAATATTTTCCAGTTCATAATAAGTCTCCCAGATAATAGTATGTCCTTGGCAATCCTGTAGTCTACAAATAGCTGATGATGCAGACAAGATTCTGTGAAACATGTTCTAAAGAAATTATAAGCCAGTGAAGCTATAAGAGTGTTTAGTTTGACTCACCACAGCATGTTAATTATTAGTAATTTTGCTTCATGTGACAGTTACAATTACATTATATATTAAGAGTGAAGTTGATACTGTAGGAGCCAGATGCTTAAGAAAAAAGCTTTACCAAAATGATTGTTATTATTGGCTTTTTTCCTTTGATATTCCAGATGTGAACCATGTGGATAGTGTAAAAGGTGCATTCAAGTCTGAGATCTTACTAATGAACGTTATTTTCTCTGTGGGCATTTGGGATGAAAATGACCAGAAATGATCCTTCTGGAGAAACAAGGATAAAATATACGTCATATTTAATGTGGTTTAATATGCTTTAACATCCAAATATGATTTATATGCACCATTACTCTCCCCTACTGGACCTCAGATACTCTAAAATGCATATCTTTACATATAAGATATAATTTGAATGGATGGAAAAATATATATAACTCCAGGTCATGAAAATTATACTGGAAGAACTTAAGGAACAGGGACAAGAACACTGCTTCTTTTGAACATAAAATTTGTAATTATCCACATTCCTGTAGTTTGTTAAGGTGACTTTATATTATATTATATATGCTTCTTGAAAATCTCATTATTTATCAGTTGTTTATGAAAGTAAAGTGATAGCTTACCTTCTTAATACAATCTTCTCCTTGGTTTTCAGAAATATAACTTTTGCTATCTGAGGTTAGTTTAGGATGTTGCTGTGGTGAATTATAGATAAAAATCAACCAAGGTATGGACCACAGGATAGCAATTACTCCAAAAAAGTAGAAGATGAGTATCCAACCACCAATGTTAGCCAGCACCCCTGACACACTCATTGCTATTAGTGTGCCAAAATGTAAACCTATAATAGAACAAGGACCAAAATTTCATTTTTTTTATTTATTAAATTCTTAAATAATTTGGCAGTAATGCATACAGCTTATTCATTTTAATTGCATTCTTTGTATTTGACCCAAAACTGGCTGATAACTTTGTTATAATTTGTGAAACTTTTTATTATGAAGTGAATTGTGAATATGTTCACAAAAGGAGCATAGCCAAACTATTATAATTACATTGGGTAGGCCAGATATCAATGGCTAATTTGGCATTTGAATAGTCATGTCTCATAGCTTAGCCCTTAATTAACCAGCCCCCTTATATCTGAAGTTCAGAAACTGCAATTGACAATATAAAATTAAATATTGACATATTTCTGACTTCTTATTTCTAATAAAGTATAGGTTTAATTCATTCTAGATATAGCTGGATCCTTAGATCATTTTTTATGTTCAGCATAACATTACTTTTACTAATGGTTTCTCTGTATTCTAAAAATATCTAATAAAATAAAAATATACAATTTGCATTATAATTTTATAGAATTGTTGCACATATAGTTACACTCCTCAAATTGGCCTTGGTTCTATAGGGATAGCACACCCCTGTCTCCAGGAGGAACTTAATGCCATCGGTCCCATGTCATAGGTTTATGACATGTTAAAAAACTCCATACCTGAAAAAAGTTATCCCTGGGCAAAATTATCAACTGTTTCACTTACAAATAAGATGTTCTCTGTCAGATGGAATTAGAGACAATGGGCTTACAACCTGTCCCTTTACCCTCTATAGAGAAATAAACATAACTAAATTTTCATTGGTAATCAAAATCTCAGGCACATATTCCAAAATGAAACAATAGGTAGTAACTAATCAACCTGATTCAGAACTTAGAGTTTAATCATCATGAGAAAATGATTGTGTGCTTATTTTAATCAAACATACAAGATTTTATGTAGCCCCTGTTTTACTATTGGTGTTAAATTGAGTAAAATATCATATCCATGGTACTGGAGCTCTGAAGAGGTTTGTTGGTTGGTAGTTGGGTAACAAGTTTCCCAAGGTGATATTTTAATGTCTAAATAATTTTAGGATACAAAGGGGAAGGATGTGACTGGTTAGTGTAGACAGTAGGTGTCCTTTTTTATTCTAGTAACTATTATTGTTTTGTACTAATTACTTAGATATTCAGAACTATAATTAGGTATATTATTATGAAGAAGTAATAACATCTTCTAAATGTACCTGGAGCCCAAAGTACTTAATTTATTCAATTTTTGCGCTTTGGACTAGGAAACACCAAAAATAAAAATCTCAGACAATCTCTTGAAAAAATAGAATACAAACCTTTACCTTCCATTTGTGCAGCTGACTTTGAACAGATATCCTATACAAATGAGCCATGTTGGTAGGATGCATAGGCATTATTCAGTGATTAAGATGAAATTTTATGATGCTACTACATTACACTTGAATATGCGAATCTCAGGTTTCCTTGTAGCAAATAGATTATTATTAATGACCTGATGTTGAATAAAACCAGAACCCAAAAATATATATTTAATTTGTATCTAATCTGCAGGGGTGAATTATCCATTAAGGATGTAAGACTGATTAGTGTATTGATTCATATTTTTCAGTTTAATTGAGAAAGTGAAATATTTCCTTAATTGAACAAGTGTGCAGCCTTTACAGCTGATGACCAATAATATGGTCAAAGGCTCTGCCTGCCTTGTACAAGTATAGTAGTGATTACTCAAGTCACTGTCAGGGAGAGGTTGTTACAGTCTAGGCTAGCTAGCTATTTAATTATGACTGCCGTCTTCTGTGATTTTGTTAAGCCAATTATTATGAAATGTCTTATTTTTTGAAAGTTCTTAAATGAACAACAACAATGTTTATATTAAACTATTTGCTAATAAAAATTTTTTTCAGGCAAGTTTCAAGCACTGTTTTAGTATTAGTAAACAGTTCTTTGCAAGAATATTCAACCATTATCAACATAGTTATACATCATGTACCTTATATGTATGCACATATTTACAACTCACCTATTTTAATGTACATTTTTCTATCAAGGAAGATTTACATTTTATTTAGGGATTTTTCCTTTTTGAATTGTAACTTTTGAGATAGCTTAGTATATAGACTTTTATCTGTAATAAAATTAGAGGATTATTCTTAATACCAAGGATATAAAAAAGTAAGCAAGCTCAAAATATGAATAACATACATGAGAATATAATTCCAGAAAATTGAATTCTCTCCTTTGGGGAAAACCAATTTGTGATTAAACAGTACATAGCTGGAATAACACCTCCCTGAAACAATACAATATATTAATTTTGGGAAAATTTTTATATATTGCCAGATGTATAAAATTGAATATTAACTGAACATGATTAGATGAAGAAATACTGCAGTCCTAATAGCACAGTGGCATAATTAGTATTATCTATATATAAATACTGGATGATCTATGAGCAATGGAATGTAAGTTTAAACTTGTAGCTTTGTGTAGAGGTCTTAATAATAAAAGTGACAATATAATATGCTATATATTCGATAGATCTCAAAATTGTTAGCAAATAAAGAAAGAATGTAAAACAAAAAGTTGCAAGAAACAATAGATCAGAATATACTGAAGGGAAAGAAATTCATATTTATCTAAAATGTATTTAAGTAGATATCATTATTACTGAACACTGTAATATGTGCAATCATTCTTTCAAAGGAGTAGAGGACGTGCGTATAAAAATAATTTCAAGAGCAATTTATTAACTTTTCCCTGCAAAAACTTTTGTGCAGAGCATGAAATATTTGTATACATTCATAAATATTGCTCTCCCTGCACATTTTTGGCAGATTTTAAGAGAAACTTATATAAAAACTGGACATGGAGCAATTGTGAGGTGCGTCCATAAGTTTCTAGACTGACCATGTTACTTAGATGACAAAATAAATATACTGGTATCTTTACTTTAATGCATCTCTCACATATCTGAATTAACATTTCATTTCATTTCCCCTAAAAGTAACCAGTCCAAAACATTATCTGCAAAATGCTAGAAAACATTGTCCTTCAAAACTCACCATTTTCATGAATCTCTATCCTTGAAGGTAGATTTCAGTTTTGAAAGCTAGTAATGGTTGCTGGGGACAAGATCTGGACTATATGGTAGATGATTTAGCTTCTGGAAGCCACATGTTTTCACAGCAGCCTTGGCAATAGCAGCTTCGTGGACTGGTGCTTTGCTGTGCAGCCAACAAAATTTCTGACTCAGCATACCATGTCTCTTTTCATTGGTAGCACTGCACTTTTGATACAGTAGATCTCAACAGAGTACTTCCTAGTCATCAATGAATTCCTTTCATTGAAGTATTTCATTAGGATTCCTCTGCAGCCCCGAAAATTGTTGCCTTGATCTTCATAGACTGTGTGGGATCTGTCTTTCTAGGGTGTAGTTCACCTTTCTTTTGCTGCTCTATCAATTCTCTTTTTGAAAGAGATCATAGTATAGAGTCATAGTTTTACCCCTTGTGATTATGGAATTTTAATACTGCCATCTCATTGTCACAGCAAAAGGTAAAAAAATTCTTCCAACAACATTCTACATATATTGCATTTGAACTGTTGAAAAAATTAAGGATATCCATCTTGCACTGATCTTGTTTATGCAAATGTTGATAAAGGATGCAAACACAGTTGTTTCAGAAAGCCCCAACCTTGCAGCTGTTTCTTTTGTCTTCAGATGTCTGTCACTCAGAACTTCCTCCACAAGGGAGATGTTTTCTTGAGTCAATATATCCACCAGCTTACCCTCACAAGGGTCATTTTCAAGTCTCTATCTACCAAAATAAAACAATTCTGACTAC